>VZTE01001408.1:1692625-1750365 GCA_013397775.1 Eulacestoma nigropectus | reverse complement strand
AAAAAAGACAAGAAAGAAATAATAGACAATACTGAAAAAAATTTACCTGCAGTAAAGAGGAGGCTTCAAAATTTTAACAACTCTTTGTAAATTACATTACAATGTTGGTAGTTAATTTTTCAAGTGCTACTGAAGTACAGAGGCAGAATTGCATGTTTTAGGTTGGCTTATCTCTTGGCTGTTCAGATCTGTGCAGGCTCTTACATAGCATTTCCATGTCCTGCAAAGCAACAAATGTGTAACCCAGAATTAGAACAAGGTGAAGAAATAGCCTAGCTCTTAAAAAACAAAAGCAAAATATGTCATTATAGTATGTTACCTTCAACATACAGAGGAACTTGAAATATAAGCCAAAATATTGCATAGATAACGAAAGTTATTGTTCTGGAAGAATGGAATCAGCATTTCTGGTAACAATTCCCAAATGCTTTAACTGCTGAAGAATGTGCCTAGCCAAATGGAAGCTGTTTCCCGTTGATGTGTTCTACATTACGACTAACCATGGTAAATTACAGTGGAGTTCCTCATCTATATGGCAGAGCATGTACACCAGATGACATACATAGATCAAGGCTAACACCTAATGAGAAGCATCAGTGTAAAACAAGAAAAGAGAAAAAGGAAACAAACATCTATTTGATTGGAAGCAGAACAAGAACAAGTCATATTTTGGCTCACAATCTTTGACAGTGTCTTTATACATTAGGTTCAAGATAGCTGTTGAACAAATAATTAATGAAATGTCCCAGATGCCTTCTGTTATTTCCACTGACTCTGCTTTTTAGGTAGAGTGGTCATTTTTAATCTCTGCGTATTTTAACTCAACTAGCTGGATTTTCCAGCCATAATAAGAAGGAAAATAGACACTTCACAGACAGTTTTTCTGTATATTGTAATCTTATTTTTTCTTATTCACTCTTTCTCTCAGAATGAAAATGGTTGCCCTTTTGTCACACTGGTATGTAAACCATGAACTGTTGGAAAATGATTTTTCAATTTTTGTCAGAACTGTTTGTGTTCTGTGTTTTCTTTTTTTTTTTTTTTTTTGGATTTATTTATGTTTGAAAAGATTTTGTAAACCACTTTTTAATTTAGAAGGAGGGAAGCCTGGTAATTTTTTTTAACTTGATATATTTGGTTTAATAAAGACCCTACAAAAGAGTAACACAAGAAAAGATCTAATGTTCTAGTCACAGTCCTAAACCAAATTTCTCTTCCTATTTTCTTCACCAGTAGGCACCAAGTTCTTGCACAATTTCTAAGTAATTATATCGTGATCTGAAAATACTCAAAATTTCAGTCTAAATTGTCAAACTTAAAGCTGCTTTCTGGTGTGCTGTTCTCAGGCACAGGCATGCAGAAGAGCAGGTCAACTATCCACGGAAAAAAAAAGCTCTTTGCATTCAAATATGTGGAAATTCAAACCAAATGGAAAACATTTTTGTACTGTTCAATACTAGTGCCTAGTAAAGAATACTGGAACTCATTTTAAGGATATTTCTTGCAATATTGTTTTATAGAATATAATTTTTTTCCCTCTTGGGTCTTTGGGAACGAAATGTCTTTATTTTAGATTTAATAATCATCAGTATTCATATCAGATTGTTTCTTTTTAAAAAGCAGCTTTTTTACACAATGACTTTTTGAGGGAGGAAACTGAATTAATAGCATTATTCATTTTCTGCGATAAAGCAAAAGTCATTAAAGGAAAACATTTGAAATTCAGTGGTAAAATATCTGGCTTGGAGCACACACATATAACAACTATTATCATATCATTACATTTTTGGATAAGACTTATTAGATTCAAGCTATTTGTTTGATTATACCAAACAAGCCCAATGTAGACACTTGGGAAAGAAAAAACTTTTAACTCAAAAGCTAGGAAGTGAGAGGTTTTAAACTATTGAGAAGAATGTTTCCCAGATTGAGTACTTGGTCTTTGAAGACACGCTCCTCTTTACAGGCATTACATTAATTGCAATAATTGATTGCATTAATTTTTGTCACAGTAATTCAAGTCACACACATACGCAAATCCAAAATTTGCAGCCTGTTAGATGGCTGTGAAAATGCAGGGAGTATATGCTCATTGCTCAGTGTGACAATGTACTTGGTGATTCCTGAACAGCCAGCTCCTACAGATAAATTAATTCTAGAATGAAATCCAGGATTTTGGTAGGTTACTGGGTGAATTGGATGGAGATCTGTTAAATTTGTCTGGTATGCGGAAGTGATTACCAATTTGAAAAAAATATCACCATCCCTCAATCGCAACAGCTGAGGCTATGGAGGCCTCTTCCAGGTTGACTGGACATCCAAAGATAGATCTGTCACTGATGGAAACACTTGTTGTAACTGGCCCACTGTTTGTATTTACTGAAAATGGCACACCAAGATCTACTTTTTGCCTTCAACAAAGGCCATTGCTAAAGAATAGGGGAACTATATATGATATATTTATCCTTAATATCTTTCTAGGTGATTTCCAGTGCCAAGAGAAACTGTTTTCTATTTAACACCACCAGATAGATTTATTTTCTATGAATTTGTCAAACCTCTCTCTGAATCCAAGGAAAACTATAGCACCTACAAAATCCTGTGTCAACAAGTTCTGCAGATCTATTTTCTTCACTCATGGGAAGAACTTTCTCTTTGTGCTTGTTATGAAACTTTCTTATATTGTTTTTATTTTATGCCTCCTGGTTCTTGAATTGGAACCCAACAGCTGGGTGACACTGCTGGTTTTGTGGACATGTATCATATTTGTCTTCAATTACTTCCTTTCCAAACTGATCAGTTCTGCTTTGCTGACCTGCTCTTCATTCTGTATCTCTGTAATTTATTGTCCCTCTCTGAACTTTGTTAATATCCTTATGGAGATGAAAGAATCAGAATTTCACATTTTTCAAGCTGTTGGTGAACTATGTCACCCATAGGCAGCATTCAAAAATGTGTGGGAAGAAATACAGAAAAGACCATAGTGCTACTGAATAAGCATTTTAATTGCAAGATTCTTCTTGTCTTGACTGATAACAGTAATTCAAAGCTTATAATCATTTTATATATGAGATTACACTATTTTCTGTGTATCATTTCTAGTTTATCTACAGTGAAATTTAAATACAATTTATTATCATGCCATGTATTCTCTGAAGGCCTCTAAAATTGGCCCCTTTTTTTGCTACTCCAAATAATTTAGTATCAATTATGTATTTAGCCACCTCTTATCTTGTGTTCTTTTTCAGGTTGTTTATAAATATAAGGAAGAGAACAGATACCAAAGTTGTCATTCTTCCCTTCCTTGCAAGAACTGTCTGGTCCTTTACTTTGTGTATTTCCTGACTTGTATGAAAGTAAGGGCCTTACCTGCTGGCTTACACAGCATTGCACTGCTTACTTTACTTTAAAGCAACTGCCTTTTACCCGTTTCAGAGAACTCTAATGGGTTTAAGAAGGAGGACTTTGCTTTACAGATATCCTGCTGACTCTTTCCCATTGGGAAATCAGATCCTTCCACGTGTCTGTTATGTTAATTCTGCTCTTTTTAACTTGCACTTACTCTTATTCTCACCAGAAACGTCTTTGTTTCAAAAGCCTGCCATATTTTTTTTTCAGGGCTACAACCCCTGTGACGCTTATGGGGAGGTTTGTGGAAGAAGGAAGTTACTTGGAAGCAGGAGGAAAGAAGAGAAAAGAATCTGCTCAGCTGATGATTTAAATTGATGAATTAAACCTGTTTGGGAAAACTTATTTAACATTAAGCATTTGAAGCTCAATCTGGTAATGAAGATGGCTATATAAGATGAAAGTTCTTTTTGAGAGACATTGCATTTTTTCACAATACTAGTTAGGCTCATTGCAATCAACAACAATTCTGGCAGCACCAAATTATGAAAAATATGATTGAAAATGAAAACAAGATCAGAAAGTTTCAATTCCTTCTGCACTGAAAATTTATCAGATGTTACTTTGTTTATTTATCTGCCAATCTGACAATTGCAGAATGGCCTCCTAGCCTGAATAAACAATTAATGAGCGAAGCCTTATGATCTAAAATTCTTTGTGAGAGCTTTCATGTTTTGATACAGGTTTGTATTGGACCCTACGTTTTGCTGTGTTATGACAGTTTATGTGTTCTTGATGCATGCGTTCAATCCTTCTAAAATACAGAGGTTGCTAGTCATTTACTGGAACTAAATGGAAGACAGCAAAGATGCTCCTAGAAGAATGAAGGACAAGATAAAATGACCAGAATATCATTTACATGTGCAGTTAGTTCTAGTTCAAATAAGTAAAGCCTCTGTACTGAAGGGCAAGAGGAAAAAAACAACCAAACAAACAACAAAACTTTTCTCTGTTAAGACCTTTTACTTCTCTCTCCAAGGTAAGACACAGTTATTATCACTTTGTCACAGTGATTTATTTTGCAACACTAAGCTAAAATTTGCAGAATGTTTGAATGCTGTTTTTAACTTCATTGCCCCAAGGAGCGTGCTGGGGGTGACCTCTTCTTAGCTTGACAAGTGTGATTAACATTAAACTTATTAACAGTATAATAACACACAACCTGAGCTGTTTGTTTTTGTCCATATAATGATAATGTTGGTAGACTGACTCACAACACTAGTGCGAACCGTGTCTTCTCTGTAAATCTATAGGGCTGTTACTGATGGTGGTGCTGCAGCAAGAGTTCATGGACAGTGTCTGGTAGGACATCCGTTAGTAACACCCATTAGAAATCTAATACACAATAACAGCTGGTGTAGCCTGGAAGTTCTGTTGTAGTGCTAAAGCAGTCTCGTAACAAGATACTTGAGAATCCAAGTATTGTGCACCAAATCTGTAGCACCCCAACCCCGTCAGACAGCCAGATCTGCAGACCTCCAGTGAAGCATTAATAGTGGAGTGCCCTAGAAGAAACAGCACAAGGTGGGAAACCTGGATGCTCAGATGTGTTTTATGCTCTGTGACAGTAGGGAGCATTCCGTGTGCCTCTGCGGGATGTCTGACAGACCCACTGAGAGTGAACAGGAGAGTGTGTTTATACATTAATGTTGGTCACACAAGAAGTGTTGCATCTGTGCCTGTTGATTTCAGTGGGGATATTTCTTCTGCCTCGAGCAATTCATCTCAGCCTGTATATTTGTTTAGTGGGCATGCAGACTGGGGCTCAGATACTTAATAAGTGCTTGAATGTGACATAATCTACAATTCAAAGTGAGGAAGAGGTTCATTGTGTGACTGCCTGTAATCTGTTTGCTCTGTAAATTCATGTTGCCTCTTCCTCATAAATAATGCTGCGGTTGTCTGTGGTCCTGCAAAATGAGTATTTGAATACTGCTTCTTTTTAGCATCACTGCATTGATGAGCCTGATTTTTATCAGAAATACGATGCACAGCTATTGATATCTTTTAATTACTTCCAAGATAGTTCAGTTTCTTTAACACATTAGTATTTGATGAAGGAAAAAAGCAATTAATAAAAAGTGGCTTAACAGCTTAATTGAGATAACAACCTTCTGTTTTGTGGAATTTTATGTACCTAGAGAGGTGATTTGTTCCCAATACGTATTGTCTGATTGCTTGTTTGTTTAATCACATTGCTGATCACTTTATATTTTCCTCTTTGAGATGTCTAAGACTGAGGAAGTAAGAAAGGGTCTAGCACCCTAGCAATAACTGTGACTGATGGATCTCTATAATTTTAAGAGTGAATTTAGAAACCAAGTAAGCAACAATTTCCAAGAGAAACCAAAAACCAGTTTTCCCCTGTTCTCTCTCTCTCCCGATTCCTCAAAAAACACTGAGGTAGCACACGGGCTGTATAATCTATGTTAGCTGTAAAATTCCATCCGTGATGATTAATAACTCACTAATGAGACTGCAAGTATACATAGAAATAAATCTACCATGGCTTGTAGAAGAAGTATTTATTCAATAACTTTTGATAAACTGAAAGATCAGTCTGCAAAATGGCATTTTCACCTAATAATCTAATGCTACCACTTGTTCATCAGGTTTCTTAATTATTTAGAATGTTCAAAGTTCACAGAAAATATAGGCTATAACATTAAGTTTCCTGTTTGTTGCCCAATTTTTTTTTTAATTGATAAAGGAGCTTTTGAAATTCTACTTGATGTTCACATTCTTATTCGTCAATTTGGTTTGCTAATTGAAATAGCCACGTAAGAAATATTTAAGGACCACTAGAGGAAAAACAATGAGAAGTTTAAAATCTTAAATAAAAGTTTCAGTCCTGAACTTTGTTGGGAAACTTAACAAAAGAAAACTTCATCTATTTTCTGGGTTAAATTTAATAATGGCCATTTGTCTACTTGTTTGGTCCCAGTATTGTCATTTGACTTAAATCTGTTTTTCTTAGTCTGAAAGATCAGTTATAGTAACATAAGAAGCTGTTAGGTTATGTAGTATATTGTAGCTTTGGCAAAAAGTCTATTTCCATTTTTGCTTTACCTTCATGGCTTCACTTCTTCTTCCTTCAAAATTTGTTTTTTATTCCTGTTGGAAATATACTTGTGATCCTGTGTTTAGTAAATTTTTCTTGTCTTCTTACACATAAATCCTGCATTTTGCACTGTGCTATGATATGGTAGCAACCCTGATTTTGTTAGATATCTTCATTGTAAGACCACAACACTGTATGTTAATCAGAGAATTCTAGAATGATGGCAATTGGCTCCTCAAATAAATCACAAAGATTCTTTCCTTCTATGTCCATTGTGTCATAGCCAGTAGAAATGCAAACTTGTCTATGGTTATTGCATCCAGTATTTATCTTTCAGAGCTGTCTGATACTGTCAGTCAGCTGAATAGGAGTATCTTGCTTCTGTGACAGTCTGGGACTTATTTCAGGATGCCTTCCATGTAACCCTGTTTGCACTGCTGTATTTGAAAGAGACTCTGGTTGGCCAAGTGTTGCTAAGATCATAGGTTCATATCCACACTGGGATTCAGATGCCTAAGGTGACATTCTAATGACAATTTAAATGCTCAGGGTATAAGTCTTCAGAGTCTTTTGTAGCCAAACCCATCCAGCTCTTGAGGCACCTAAATTTCTTGAGCATCTTAGCTTTTGGCATCAATATCCATGTTTCTCTTCTGAGAAAATGAGCCCTGAACATTATCAGCTGTACTCAGAGTTGCCACCATAGCAACAATATGGCCCAATGTGTTCACAGCTCTTACAATGGGGATGGAATTTTACTATCCTTGGTAAGAATATCCTCAGGTAAATTGTGTTCTAGTCCAATCATTTGTCTCCTGACTTTTGTGCTGCCTTTGTCTCCTTAAAACTGTGTTGACTCACCTCAACCAAACAGAAAGAAATTCTATCCTAGCTTTGTCCATACTTTAGGGATTCAGATTTATTCCCAGCAGAGTCTGCAATTCAGCCTTAGGTCACTGCCCAGCAGAAAAAAGATAAAAAGTATTTTACTCTCTCCTGCTCCCTGGGTGACTGCACTAAAGGACACTTCCCCCTGACATGCCTTACATTTTACAGACAAGAAGAAGAGACTTCCTTCTAAGAGTGGAAGAGACTAAAGACCCTACCATTATCAATATTCAATGAGCAGTCTAACTTTTTACCTGAGCACACCGGTTGTGTTGGTGCACTCACCAGGATGCAGACACAAAAGTGTGAGACCTAAATTCTACCCAGCTCACAATGCCCATGCCGTTCTGAACTTTTTTTTTTCTTGTGGGTTTTTATTTGGTTTATTTTTTTGAGGGGGATTTGGGTTGTTGTTTAGTTGCTCTTTTCTTCCCTGAGAAGAAGCTGAGCCACTTGCAGATTAGAAATATGGAGCAAAAATCCTAATTCTGACAGAAAACCTTCTCCCATTCATGGGAGACACAGAAAATTGGATCAAATAGTTAAAAAAGATTCATGGCAGCATGATGATACTCACACAAAATTAAAATCTGCTTGCTAGCTTTGTCTTTCTTAAATGGTGCACATTTTAAAGTATTGCAACGGGACTTCCAAAATCACCGTGACCAAAGAAGGGCAATTAAATATCAGTTAAATTTAGTTGGTTTATCTAATGGAAACTTACTTCTTAAGGCATTGTTTGTCTTGGGAATCTGATTTGCCTTTAGATATTTGTATCAAGATGCTGCAGGGTTCTAAAGGAGCAGGGTTGTAATGTCTGTAACACATACCTATAATACAGGGCATTTGACTCTGCAGTAATACACTACGACAAATTATTGCAGCTTCTGTCAGCCCTGGAGTTAGTCCAGCCTATATTGATTGTTCTATTGGGCACAAGTTTAAGACTCCAAGGGGCTTTCCCAAGCAGTGTTTAGCCAAACTCTGAATCCCAAATATCAAAATTGTCCTCTGTACATGCTACCCTTTTTTAGGCCCACTCAAGACAGTATCCTGGAAGATCCTTCTGGCTTGACAGCAATGTCTACTATATGCTTTCAAACCAAAGATTTTTTTCATTCCATTATCCATATTTTGATTAACAGGAAACAAAGAACTTTGGAGGGAGGAAGGAAGACTAATCTTGATCATCACATAGACTTTGAATATGCTAAGAATGAATGGTAAATCATGCTTTCTCTTAAGATTTTTTTCATATTTTAGTCTCTTCAACTCCTCGTGTGTTTGAAATGATTTTTTAATAGCAATGTGTCTTCTAGCTTATAATGAATTTTAAAAAACATTTTAAGCATAAATAGTGGTTTCTACACACTAATCCTTCTATCAAACATATTCTGTTCCGTAAGTTTTTATGTCATATTCATCTCATTAAAGTACTTCCTAAATAAAGTCTGAAGGAACGTACTTAAAATGTGCCATATGTTTGTTTTTTCAATCTCTCTCCCATAGGGAAGAATGAGTACATTGGAATATTTTTCTTCTCATGTTATTTAATTAGACACATACAAACTATTCTGAACTTCTGTAGCAGAAAGAACAAATGAAAAAAATATTTTTCCCTGATACCAGTTTGTAAAGTCTGTAAAAGTCTGTTTTACATTATTCAGCGCTCTGTCCCTGTGCGAAGTCTGTTTGCTGCATGGGTGAGATGTGTTGTTCTTGTCAGTGATAAAGCTGGTGACCACAGCTTGCTTCAGAATTATAGGTACATCTTTTTATGTTTATACCATTTTGATATACAGGAAGATAACGATTTGTATTTCTTTACAATATCCAGAATCACCTGCAAAGTCCCAAACGTTGTGTCTTTCAGAACATAACCTCCATGAACTGCAAGAGTTTGAAGTGTCTATTTCTGCAGCATTCAGTCTACACTTAAATCTTCAAAAAAGGTATAGCACAATTTTTATTTCTTTTAAGAGCCAAGTATTACACTATTCAGAAAAAGACTGCCAAATTCAAAAAGAAAGTTTAAACAAGCTCACATGCGATGCTTTGGTTACCCGCTACTCTTTAGAAGGTGAATATTGACTTTTTTGTAATACAAAGTTTGAGACTCTTTACAGCTATTTTATTGAACCAGTTGGACAAACCCATATTTATGTTTATACAACATTAAAGTGAGTAGGAGAGCTGAGACAGATTACAGCCTAACTCTAAATGCAACAGTATCAGGGAAAAATTCAAACAAGAGAGACTATTACCATGGTATTAACAAAGGCTAGTTAAAATTAATAATTTATTTCCCCAAGTAACCTGAAACCAGATACCAAGGTTAATTTTATTAGCTGGAAAATATCATCCATCCAAATAACAATTTCTCAGTGGTTTTATATTACCATTCTGTTTCTTCTTCATCAGTTTTAGAGATTGATCCTCAAGATACATATTTAAAAGAAAACCTTGAGTATTTTATGAAAGGTTGTGACACAGGATGCTTAAAGAAGGAAATACAGAAACTTATAGTAAGAGTTTGAGAATCCACCAGCTAGAATTACTCTATTTCTTCAAACAGCTTTCTTTTTCTCTATCCTTATACTTAGACCCAGCCCACAGTGGAAATCAAGGAATTGTCACAGGTGACAGATTTGTTTCCACTGTTGCCTGTGGACAGAAATGGGTTGGAATTAGACACATCATTGAAATAGGCTAGCATCCTTCCATGGCTCATGTCCAAAGGTTTATTAGAACAAAGGCAAAGAATTGTAAAAACTGTTTCTGTGAGAGTAGGCTTTATCACAATAGGCTTAGTTTGATCTCCATCTTCCTTTGCATTTTTTGTCTCTTGCTTTAATTCATTGCACATTTATTTCTTTAGCACCAGAAACAGCTTTTACTTTCTTTATGTCAGCACTGTTGTCATTGTAATGGTTGTTCTCAAGCATTGCATATATTTTCACTTACAACTAGAACTAAGAATTTTAGAACTGCAATTTTTTCTTTCCAGTCCTTCCTCAGAAAAGTAATTTTCAATCTGATCTGTAGATCTGTAGTCCTAAAACAAATTAATATTAAATATGTATGGACTTAAATTTATTGTAGATCAACATCTCCACTAGAAGAATGCTAGGCAGTGCAGAAAAAATATTTCTAAAACCACAGCTGTGATTACTTTCGATCTGCATTTATTCACGTAACTACCTTATTCATCCAGTTTACTGAACCTGCATAGGCATCTCTCTCCCTGCTATGCCACTTCACCTGATCAAGTTTACTATAACCTGGATTTATCAGCTTACCATTACTACTCTCATTTTCCATCAGCTTTTCTTTGTCACCAAACACCATCTCTTTATACCATTGCAATTGAACAATTGCTATTTAATTTCAAATACTTTACTTTGTTCAAGCAATTCATTGACAATATTAGATACCAGCAATCAGCTCCTACTTTGTTTTTAACAATTGTTCTCCATTCCTGCTGTTTTCTGATTTTAATCTGACTGCTTCTAATTATTTACCGTGAATCACTGATAAGTACTGTTGGTTCTAAATATCTATCATTTGCCCTCAACTTTCTACATCTTGCTTTTGTGTTTGCGTTGAACTTTTTTCAGAAGCTACTCCAAATCCTTTTCTTCTCTATGTTTCATGGATCCTTACCTGAAAACCCTTTTCTTTACCATGTTAAATGATTATTGTTAAAGGAGGCTACTTTCTTTGCTATCTGCTTTATAGAAAATAGGACAAGTGATAGAGTGAGCGTTATGTGAGATCAAAGGTGGGTTCTTATAAATGTATAAAAATACATGAAGGAAGGTTGATAAGAAGAAGCAGAAAGGTTCTTTTCAGTGGTGCGCACTGACAGGACCAGAGGAAAAGGAGCATGTAATACCTCTCTCTTTGGAGGTTCTCAAAAGCCATCTGAATCAACATGGTCTTGGGCAACCAGCTCTGGGTAGTCCTGCTTGAATAAGAGGTTGGACCATCTGACCTCCAGAGGTCTCTTCCAGCATCAATGCTTTTGTGATTATGTGATCAGCAGATATTAATTAATCCTGTAGACCCACTCAAAAACAGGACTTTCATGGGCAAACTTGTTCCCTTCCCTAAAGCTTATCATTCTTCCCCATGAAAAATAATGCTCTCTAATCACATCTCATTTCCGGTGTCTTTTTCACCTTGCGTTTCATTTTCTGTCTGACTCATTCAAAATACTTCAGAAATATTCAGCATCTGAAAATACTGGTTTTCTCCCTTTTTTTTTTTTTCATAGCGTAAAACTCAGGCAGCTGGAAGTCAAGTGGAACACAGTGAATGGGACAAGAGTTATCCACCTTTTTATGCACAGTCAGTATTTCAGAGATCAAATTATGTTCCCTTTCTACTTAATTCTCTTTCTCCTTTGGCCCATTGGACTTGGATGCTTGAAGGTCTGTGCTTTAAATGCATTCTTTCCTGACAATGATATAATACAGATTGCATTGGGTATTATAAAATGTGATACCTGACAAATTGCATTTTAATAGTTTGAAGGAAAGTAATGTAATTTCTCAGCTGCCTAATTCCTAGGCTGTCAAGACAAAAGGAGGGATGAGTGAAATTTAACTACAGCAATGGTTGGGTTAGAAAGCTAACTTTGATTTAAATATGCTTTCAGAAATTTTCCTTTTTGATGACAAACTCCACAGTGCATATAGAATATAAATGAGACCAGAACTTTTTTCCTGTGTCTGATGGACAATAGTCTTGATAAACTCCAAATAAGAGTCTTATAGAAAGCAGTGATAGTCGATTTGTTCATAGGTAATAATGCTGCATTATGCTTTACACTTTCTGATTGAGCTTTGTCAATAGTTGTTACTGGGAGGAAATCTAATTCAAAAGATTTTTTTAGGACAGTAACAAAGAGAGGTACTATTGGCAAAACCTCACAAAATGGGACAGAATTACTAATTGTCAGAGAACTGCAAGTTAAAGTGAAGGAAACAATGATTTTTCATTGTATTAATGTATAACTGTAACATTCATACAATGATTTTCTGCTCATTGTTTTTGCTTGTACACAGTGTGCTCCAAAACAACACTGAAATATATGACAAAATTAAATTATGAAAGCATATCAGTGTTTCTTCATACTCTTAATATTTACCATTTGAAATTGATTTGCCTCAGGTTGGGTACAAATATGCAAACTTTAGTCCCTACCGGTGATAAATTTCAAATGCTTTCTTTAATTGGTGAAATACAATGCCATAAAATAAAATTTTGTGATGTATGGTAATGACGAAATATTACACCATTAGTCATTTAATGCAGCTGTCATATTTTCATTCAAACTTAGAAGAAATAATGCCAGGCACCAAATGAGGGATATTTTATCACCAAAATTTAAAATGTTGATAGTATTTTAAATAATGAAGAGGCTCTCTTAGAAAGGGGTAGATAATCTTAGCCGCAGGTGTTATGGGAAGCTATAACAAAGTCACATGCTTTCTGTGTTGCACACTGGCAGAATTTTAGAATGAATTGGCCAGCCTTCTGCACACTAATGCACTTCTAGCAGGATTATTTTGAAGACTTAAAATCTCTGAGCAGCTTCAAAAATGTTTTTTATCTTGTATTAGTCCTTGCTGTCATTCTTTTTCTCCTATCTGACTCCATCAATAAAAAATGGCCAGATGGTTAAGCATAGAAGTGTTCAATCTTTGGCTACTGACATCCTCGGTGTTTGCAAATCCAGTCTGGTTAGAAATGGGTGATTTTCAACAAATGAAGAGTGACACTTTCTCTCCACTTGCTCTTTACTATAGCATGAAACACTTGTTTTCATTCCTAGTTTCATCCTTTAGCCATCAAAATTGTCAGTTCAACATTATCAGTTAATGGAAAAACAATTTTTTGTGATTTATCTCTCAGTGGTGTTTTCTTGTTCATCTGAAGATTGTACAGACAACGTTTGGGCCCAAAGATAGCCTGGAAGTATAAAAGTAAATGATTGAAAACCTTTCTTGAAAATTTATAGTATGAAAATCCTTCTTTCAGGAAATGACTGGGTACAAAAGTATCTAGGGATTTTGCTATGGGTTCCTCCCAAACTAAATTAGTTGAAGCTCTTCTTGGAATCTCTCTCAAAACATCTCTGAAAATTACCAACTCCCTTACTTGACATTACTATGACTTCTACTCTAATGGTCTTAATATGTACCTTTTCCCAGTCTTTCCTTCACTAAACCTCCCTTTCCTTCTTTTAGCCTTTATGGCCCATGAAATGCCCCTCAAAAAAACTGAATATACTCCCAAGAATTCTTTCAAACAATTGACACCCAGCTCTCAGGAACTTTTAGTACAGTCTTGATTTACCCTGTTTCTGTTCAATTGAAAAAATAGCATTGCCTTTCCAAAAAGACAAGAAAAGGTAAAAGCTTCATTTTAGATAATATTTGGAAAAAGACTGCTGCATCAACACTAGTATTCAAAGACAAATAGACAGAGCCGTAATATTCAGTCTCTCTTTTGACAGATGCATTTTTCATGGTTTAGCTGCTCATTTAGGTGTGCATTTGACTGACTGACATTACCTATTTGCAGAAGCAGGAAGAACAAAAATGAACCGTTCTGAAATGAGATTTGTAAAGGCCAAGCTCCTTCTGATCTTAAAACTATTAAACATGTGCCAAGACCTGGCTTACCTAGTTCTCCTTGACTTTCATGCCAAGTCTGGTTTCAAAAGGTTTATGAAAATGGCTCCTTTTGTCAGTGTGAAGCAGGAACCTTTGAAAATATAAAACAGATGAAAGATGCAGATGTCACAACACACACGACTTTCAAGATACTTGAATGCTTTTAGACCAAAATTCCTATGAGCAAAAGGGCATTGTCCATGGAATCAGATCTTATCTGTCCCCAAGAGTCACCAGTTTCTGTCCAAGTGAAGTATTTTTAAGGCAATTTTCTGCTGGTAGTGGAGATTTCCAGATCAGAATATGTGTTTATGCAGCTCGTGAATGTGTAGCATGTGGTTGACTTAAGGCAAACAGAAGCTTCTTTATAAATGAAGAAACATCATTTGTAGGGTGTTCTACCTGCTTATTAGGTTGCAAGGCACAGACACACTGAAATATAGGTTTGAGAGTAAAGAGAAAGAGCAACTGTAGAATCAAATCCATTACTCAAAATGTGGAAATAAAGTTCAAAAAACATACTGCTAAGCAAGAAGCATATGCAAGCTCCGTTGCTTTTAATATGTTCTCTCTTGGTATGAACTGCAAGCACCCATGTTGTGCTGTGATTCTGCTGCCTGCCTCAGTAGGTCTCCTTCTCCAGGAATTTTCCCCTAACAATTTCATCTTTATATCCTGAGAGGTTGACCTAACACAATTTGTATCTTCTTAGTGGGACACATTATTGTTAGCCAAAAAAAAGAAGCGATCCCAAATTCTAACATGAGCAGATTTCACTAACAACCTTAGCCAAAAGATCATCCATATCAGCTGATAGAAGAGTCTTTCCTATGAAGAGTAATTTTGCCTTCCTTTGGATGACTGTACACTGAAGTACTGCATTCCTACTGGTAAGCAAAAGCTTCAAAACAATCAATGAAAACTAATTAAGTGAGAGAAGGACTGCAGTCCTGCATACTGAAGTGACTAGAAATTTGTAAATCACAGGCAGAAACAAAGCTTTGCTTATAACAGAATTTGTTTTGCAGAGGGGAGATGAGAAAAATCTAATAGGCGTATGAGGTTAAAAGACGCATAACAAAGAATGTGGAATGTGTCTTTTGAGGCACTGTTATGTGATCACTAAAAATCTCTGAAAACTAAGGAAGGAGGGAGAGGCAGAAAATTAACAACAAATTTTTGGTATTCAACTCCATAAAGACTTAGTTTATCATGTGATTTGGCTACAGATTTTACATTTTAAATTGTCTTTTAAATGTCTTTGTTTTCTGTGGAGACTAATTTTGATAAAGATTATATGACATACCAAAGTGGGGAAAGGCCAAGAAAGGAAAAGAGTAAAGGAAATAATTTTTGAGATGGAATACAGATCTGTCCAAACCAGAAGAAGAACGCAATGAAAAGCAGAGATAATGAAATACTGAGGGCATTGTAATGACTGAGAACTCTGAGAATAGCTAGTTGATATAAAGTTAGTAGTATGATATTGTTTGCCTCTGTAAAGAGGCAGAATACAGGGTTGTGGTGAAGAAACCTTTTATGTTTCCTGTGTGCTGGGGAAAATGGGCCATAGTTAATCTGCTGTGTACACACAAGTTTGTAAGGGTGGCCAACTGAGCTGGGAGGCATTAATAAAGGCTTTCTGCAGAGGGAGAAGAGTGCAGTTAGTGGAAAAGTCCCTAAGTCACATAAACTGTAGAAAAAGCCCTGAAAAGTTTCACAGGCACCATAGATTCACACAGAAAATTTTGATAGAAGAGAGGAAAAGACAGACATGCTTTTTACCAGACAGTCTTCCATTGTAATTGGAAAATTAACAAGCTCAAAATGGACAAGTATCTGTGATTTTGCACAAGCTGGGACTCTATGCCCTTGCAGAATGCCCAACCTGAAAAAATATTGGAGTGGTGCAGAAAGAGAAACAGAAGAAAGAAGCTAGAGCTGGAGGCTCTTTAAGATGTCCTCCCTTCTGTTTTTCTCTTTAAATAAAGAAGGTGTTCAGAAAAATTCTGCAAAAACTAGCTGTCTGAACATCCTGTTCTCCATCTGACAGTCAATCCAGAGGCATGCTATGAATGTTCAGGAGAAGATGGGAAGGTCCTGGAAAACAAGTATATTTTGGCATTTATAGTTTTTTATTTTTAAAAAGCAAAAATTTTTGTTGATTGCGTTTGGTATGAGATAAGATAGGAAATGGAAACATGGTAAAAAAAGTATAGGAAATGCTTTCCTGTCTTCCAGTTGGTGTGTCTATAACAAATCAATTGATATTAAAGCTGAGATCCAGGCAAATTTATGTCAAGCCCAGCATGATATTCCAAGGGTGTAAGATGAACACAGCAGAAAAGACTCTCTCACAGCTATGAACACTAACCCTCCACTTATGGAAGATGGTCAGTGACAAATTTTTTGAAGGTGCCTAGCAGGCAGGAGGTTCTTCAGCTTTTCCCTTGCCATCCAACATTTTTACAGAAAACATATAGTTGATTTCTAGTAGGAAAAAGAAGAAAGAAAAAAACAAACCCTGCTTTTTCTTATATTCTTTCTGCGCAAAGAACAAGCAGAGCTAACTGCAAGAATAAAAAAGTATAAATCTCTTTTTTATTTTTATATGAGACAGCAAGACAGCAAATGACTCTCATTTGCTGCAAAAATGACAGCACTGTGGGCCAAATGGACTCCAACACAATATTGATTAGGACTGTTATAGCCCATCAAGGAATAAATGGGACAGCAATTTCAAAAATGCTCATGTAGTTTATATGATAGAAAGAGAAAGACAAATTATTTGACACAGAAACAGTCAAAGAAACTGGCATTGCAAATAAAATTACAGACATTAATGTGGATATGGTATAGCCAAGGAAACTATGAAAAAGATATTAACAAATAATTTAATTTATTCTTTTATATGTACTTGTGTGAGAATTAATTAATACATTCACAAGCACTGTTAAAGAAATTTGAATATTCAAAACCAAATGTGTTTAGAGAGTCTGCCCAAACAGCTGGAATATTCCCAGCTCCTCCAGAGCTGCATGAAGACTTATGTCTTCTCTTTTCATGAACACTTCATCCTACAGAGAACATAAAAATCATCAGAAATAGTACAATGCTTCCTGAATTGCCTTGGCTTCACCTCTTCTAACAAATTTTGTGATTGCTGTGCAGAGAGCTGGGGCTTACATGGCGCTGTTCCTCTGCTCCATCCTCAGGGGTGTCCTTCCCAGGCTGATTGGGCCACCCAGCCTTGACTCCCAGCCTGGGCTAAAGGGACAGCTGGGCTCAGGTGTGAGGTGCCAGTAGGTTGGAAGCACCCACCACTTTGTGTCAGGAGCCCAGAGCTGTAAGTGGTCAGTTGTACAAGCACTGGCTGAGGTCTTATTCCAGCAGTAGGTTGAACTTCCAGCTCAGAAGTTGATGTTGCCTGTAAGATGGTTCCCATTAAATCCAGTGGCAGAAAACCGCCTTGTTTACAGTGTGAGGCAGGATATTTCTTGCAAAACAGGCACCAGTAATGTGATCTAGACTGTTTCTTACTGTTTCTTTGAACTCTTACCTTATTTGCATCAGCAATTTGAAAACTGTTTTTTGTTACAGGCTTTTTAATTTCTACATAACACATCTGAAGTCAGAGGTTTTAAATGGCTTTTCTGATCTTTCTGGTGGTTCTGTGCCACTCTGCTTTAGATATCAATGCAAACTACAGCCGAGTCACTCATTCACACTTTTCCTCCATAATTCTTTACAAGAGGGTAGCATTGCCACTATGAAGTACTTTGCACCATCTAAGATCAGCAGCTTATATATCTTTGTTCAGTAATGTTATGGTGTGATAAGGCTTGAGCACAATGCATAAATAGTTATGCCACTTTAACAAAAGTCTCAGCATCACTTATTTCTCTCTAATTATTATTTTATCCATTTTCAGCACCCTACTAATTATCTGAAGTAGCATGGAAGATTGCATGTAACAAAATACTGTATTCATTAAGAGCATAGTAGGCTTTGTCCATTAAAAGTGTACTCTCTCTGTGTAACCATCAGCCCTTGTCCTGTTCCATAAGTGTACATTATTGAAGATGATTGGAGCATGAACTATTACTGTTCATCATCTCACAGAACACAGTTTGATTCTGTTTTTTACCACCACTGCTGTGAAAATAAATAAATAAATAGTTTTTCCAGATCACAGATTTTCTCTCCACAAAAGGGAGTAGAATTTCAAGACACATACTACTCTTGATCTAAAAACAAGTGCTGCTGTTAGCTTTTCCTTCAAATCAATATGGCTCATACAATATAACCAGTTAAGAGCTGAAGATACAGTCTAAGAGGTGCTGGGCTTTGTACCCTCTGTAGATATCAGATAAAAGTCAATAGCATTTGGAATTACAAACACAAGCAGTACTTAGAAAAGGACAGTCAGTAAAGAACAAACCAGGGGGCTGTCTTACAGCTACAGGAGAAGTTTGCTGGATCTCGTTAGATTAGCTGAGACAACACTGCTGCTAAGCTCTGGTTTTATGTATACCCAGTGAGAACAGAGAGCAGAGAGCTTGTTTGGGTTGCAACTTATGGACACATATACGTACACAATTTTTTGGACCCTTTTAAAGACAATTTTCTTGTACTGTTCCTTGAAAATTACAAAGGAAGCTAAATATTGGCCAATTAATTTCAAGTAAGAGGAGTACTTTCAATTAATATGAAGGTAGAAGCCATTCAAACAACACAGGGAATAGATACTACAGAAGGATTTTAGAGCAATGCAATTAGATATATCTAAAGAGAGTTAACTACTGGTAATATGGCTGAGACACAAAATCTACTCCACGGATAGGCAGAAAAGATCAAGGAGGTAGTCAATGCTCCTTGCCTAAATCAAACCTCTGAAAAATACTACAAAAGAAGCTACTTCTAGACTAAAGAAGGGCCATCCCACTCCAGCATGGCATGTCAGCATCTCTGGAGGACAAACATATGGGGGTCTATGAGCATGGCAATCCCCTCTCCCTGCGTGGTCTGGAGCACACTGAAGGGTGACTGCAGCTGGGCTGCAGGAGGTGACAAGGGGTTCAGCTAGATTAGCTTTGGCACTAATACACAGAATTCAGAGGAGAGAATGGTAAAAGGATATTCAGGTCACAGTCCCCCTTAGAGCAGCTGGGCTACATGGTATTGCTCTGATGTGTCCTCCAGCTAGATGGACGCAATTCCCACTTAAATCCTGCGTGATTGTGAATTACCCCGAGCAGACTTTTGGTGGTTATTTCAGCAACAGATTTGTTCCCTTTTGGTCTTCCATAATTTTGTTGTATCTGAAGGAAAGATTTAGAAGTAACACTTAAGAGACTTTAAATCTGTATTAACACTTCTTCAGAGCATTAATGATGGGTATTGTGCTTTTTGAAATGAGTAACCCAGAGTTGGAATCAACAGCTTTACAGACAAGGTTCCAAGCGACCTAATCTGAATTTAAATTTGGAATAACCTTCAAAGCTACTCCTGCTTTGAGTGTAGTTTGGATCAGATGGCCTCTAGAGGACCCTTCCAAAGTAAACTATTAATTATTTTAAATGCAATTTCTGAGTGGTAAAAGGATTATATTATTTTACCATACACTTCATATATCTTTAGTGTCAAGTTTAGTAATTCCTGGCTCAGTCAGAAAAGTTTCTGTGGTTAACTAAGAACTGGCTGGGGAGCTATCTCAGGCTTTTCCTACACAGAGCAGACAGTTTGAGTCTCTAACAGAGACTATTTTTTCCCCTCACAGCTGCAATTCCAGGTATTAGAATTAATTGCAACCCATAAAAGAGTTAAAAAATAGAAAACAAATTTTTAAATAGTGTTATTTTTTCTAGTCTCCAGTATATTAAAAACTAGGTGCTAGTGTAATAATTGTTTCTCCCTCAAGGAAACATCTGCATTTCAGCTGATGTTATAAATTTACCAGTTTTCCAGTTGCTCATGAAGAATTCAGAGGGAATAGGATGGGAAAAAAAGAAGAATATTCTGAAGAATATCTTTATGGCATATATCAAATTATTCTCATAATTTCATCATATAAAATAAAAAGGTACATAAACTTTCCCATTTTTCTTCCTTTTTAGCATCTGATTGTCTTCAAGAAGCAATTAATTTACCAATTCTCCTCTTTAGCCTCAGCATAAAGATGCCTTTCCTCTAATTCTGAACTTTTTAGAAAAAGTATGGACTTTGCCCTTTATCTCAAATGTAAATTGACAACCTTTTGGTTTTGCAAATTTAATCAAACACCCACTGAATTTCTTCTTGCCCTCATTGCTTCCTTACTAGATTGAATGGCTTTGTTTGGGCATGAGACTTATCTGCTTCTTTCCTGTCTCATGCCTAATCAATCACTGCCTGGCTATAAATGCTGAGAGTGGCACATGTATCCATCATTCTGCTGGTGCTTAACTACGTGGGCTCCGAACTGCTGGAGGAAGAAAACAAGTGACATCCAAGTAATAAATATTTTATAGTCTTTGCCTTTGACAAATATTAATTACCTATATAACAGTTCTTTCTCTAGTTTATGGCATCTCCAACCTAGGGTCAGATCTTTTTTTTTGAGTGAAGTAGGGTAAAATTCCACTCAGCTTTCAACAAGATTAAATTAATTGAATGCTTGGGAGGCAGGTGGGATGCAAGAAGTGATTAAGAATTACAATATTTTACCGATCAAATTAAAATCATAAGCAGTTCTCTCAAATTTGCATGGTTCTGTTCTGCCCTTTGCAAGCCACACAAATAAAATAGTGCATCTCATGAAAAGCCATGAAGAAATCCCTACTCTTCCCGTCATATGTGTTTCCTTGGCCTGCCACATGCCACTCACAAGAGTGCATGTATCTTGGATTTTACAAGAAGTTTTCCTGCCTGTTCTAATTTAACTCCTTTTCTATCACCTGGTGATAAAAAGAACATTCATAATCTGGACTGCAGAGTCAGTTCTTTCACAAACCTAATTTGCATGATTAAATTAGTGTGTGAATTTTGCCTGGAATAAGCTTACAAGCACTAGGTCATCATATGTTATACATTTGCAATCACAACTTCTTACTCAAAGAAATTATTATGTTTGTAAGCAATTGTAGCCAGTGGTGCAACAGGAAGTATCTGATTGATGAAATAATTTCATTTGTGATTGCCATATATCCTGTTTGGAGAATTAATGTTTATTTTTATTGAGCATCATCCTAATTATTTGATTTATTTCTATCTTTCCAAGCATTAGTAATCTTTTCAGCTTTGGAAAGTCTCCCTGAGGTCAGTGTAGATTGTAATATGGAAAACTCTGAGTAGTTCTGGACCTAGAATGGCACTTAAGGAACCTCCTGAAAGATGATTTTTGGTCTTTGGGTATTTAAGGCTTTTTTTCCAACCAATTTCATATCCTTCTGACCTGCAAACCTTCAATTTTCATATGTTTTACTCTGTGAAATAGCAAAAAAAATCTTGCTACCATTAATACTCCATAGTTGTGTTATTGTTATAAATTGTAATTATGAACCTTTATATCATACTTTCTTTTTATAACTCCCTAAGGATATTATTTTTTTTGATCAAATAAAAAATTTAAGTGTCCTTGTAAGTGTTTAACCCTGAAGACCAGAAATTTACTTGAGCAATCTTTTATTCTGGTGAAGATCCTCTTCAGTCATGGAATATCCTCATGCCCTATAGATGCTCATTTTAAAGACTTAATTTAGACTCCATCAATCATTTATATGCTCTTTTTCAGAGACTGACTGTAAAACTTAGCTGTTTCTTGGATGTTATTTGTAAAATAAGTTAAGTGATCTCATTAGAGCTGCCTCACTGGACAAGCCTTCAGGTTTTTCTGGCATGCATGCCTGACAAAACATTTGTTTTCTCAGTGACTATAATGCAAATAGTCATATATTCGCCTTTTCTTTTCCCTCATTGTACTCATTCAGCAAGCAAACACTACTTCTCCATCCACGTTATGCTTGGGTAGAAGTTTTCCCATCAGCCTTCTCAGCAGATGATTGTTCCTCTTGGAACAAGCAATGTTGCAGCATTTCCTTATGATTTCTTTGGGCACCACGGTTTGCTAAATCTCTTGGCAACCTCCCTTTGACTGGACTATGGCAAATATTAGTGGTGGTCATGTTCCTTCCTTCTTCCTTCTTCCGTCACTATTTTTTTAAATGAAAACCTGGTCTAAATCTTGTAGCTGCAGAAGGAAAATGTGTTGCCTAGTAGAACTGGAAGAAATGCTAGCCCTCTCTCATAAACAAATAGTGGCTTATTTTCAGTTTTGCTCAGTATAAAATCAACAAAAAGAACATTCCCATAAAATGTAGGAAAGTGTTTGTGTTTTTACTTCCCTAGAGCCTCTCTATACTCTACCTTTTGTTCCCTCAACATGACATGGTTTTTTGTTCATGTATTTCTTCTCATGTCCTTG
Organism: Eulacestoma nigropectus; assembly: GCA_013397775.1. Lineage (NCBI taxonomy): Eukaryota > Metazoa > Chordata > Aves > Passeriformes > Eulacestoma > Eulacestoma nigropectus. The sequence continues at coordinate 1,727,864 of VZTE01001408.1, read as the reverse complement.
CTTTTATCTTTGCCAACACGAAACATTTATTAGCTTGACTAAAAATAACAAATGCAAGCTTTTAGCTCAGCATGAAATGTTTTCTTCTCCCTTGAGAAAGAGCACAACTTTCTCAGTCTTTTCCCACAACATGAATTCCCTTCTGGGGCTTTGTTCTGGCCAGTGATGTGTAGATTTACAATGTATCATATATGAAGCTATCATCAGCCTGTATTTGGATGAAAAGAGGTTATCTTTGGAAGAAGGAAGCTTGGTCCTGTTTCTGTTCCAGTGATGCTGGGAGAGGCAGAGTCATGGCAACTCTCGTTGCTCCGGGAAGGGCTGTGCCTGTGCTGCAGATGGCAGACTCACGGGACATCCTCCTCAACAACAGGATGAAGACAAATGCCCCCCTTACAGCTCTCCCTCATTTCCCGATGATTGTACGTACAGTGGCACCAAAGTTTGGAAATGAGATGGAAAGCAGAACACGTAAGAGCCAGACTTACAGAAAACCTCCATGTTATGAAATGTGGGAGGCTCAAAGATTAAATTTTGTTACGTACTACTTACTATGAAGGGAAATAAATGAATTGAGCAGAAATAATTGCTCCTCTGACACTTTTGTAAGACCTAAATCCTTGCAAAACACATTAAGTGTTGCTGTTTGGTAATGTTGCACTTTCCTCACTTCACAAATGAGGACCCGGGGTCCTGTCAGCCTGTGTTATTCTGAGGGCTTCTTCCTGTGTAAATGGCAGCAGGGGAGGGCAAGTGAGGATGAAAAAAGTACACACCTAAATCTCACCCTGACATCGAATCAGGATGCAGGTAGATTGGACAAAAGAGTATGGGAGCTGGGAGGTCTTTGCATTTCCTGCAGTTTAGGTATAGCCTGTACAATCTATAGCTTCAAAGAACATCTGTCTTACTCATTGTCTCCAGAGGTCCTTCCCAACCTCAAAAACACTGTAATTCTGTGAAGGGGTATAGCACAGCCAGCTGGAAAGTACACAGTATAAAATGAGACTTTTCTTTCAGTTCTCTTGCCTGCCAATTGACTTAGAGAGTCAGCTTCTTGATTTCTTTCTTCATTCTTAGACATAATGCATGTTTTAAATATTTAGAGAACAAAAAAAGAACAAACAGAACAGCTTCAAAAACGGACTGTGAGCAATACACTGCAACACATTCAAGAACCTGGTGTTCATCTCTTAATATATGTGAGATATAGGTCAACTTTTTTACTTTTAATAAGGCACAGTGATGATCTAGGTCCAGAATGATACTCTAAACTTTGTTTTATTACATTAAAAAAAACCCACATAGCCATCCCAGGAAGTTTTGTTCTGCAGCTGCTCTTTTCCTTAATTAACATTTCCTTTCAACACGCCAGTCACTGCTTGAGAATATCACCTATGCACAGGCAAGAGTCATCAGTGCTTAAAACTCTGCAAGGTCTTTATGTATGTTAGTGGTGCCTCACTGTTGCATTTTGACATTAGTTCCAAGTTTGGTCTGGATGCTGTATGTAAACTCCTGCAACAAATCTTCAGCAGAGTAAGGAACATGACCCAGATGTGTCAGATCCTAAGTTAACACCCTACCTTCTGAGTCATCCTTCGCACTTGGAAAGAGGAGAATTTGTCCTCCACAAACCTTGAAAAGGAAAGAAGGGCAAAATGTACCTACAAGTATCACAAGTAACTATTTCAGGTTTCTTAGTTTTCCTTTGAAACACTTAACTCTGAACAAAGTCACATTGTTCTGAGAAGAAATGGCTTATACTGAAGAGCATTTTCTTGCACATTTTGCAACCATGCCTTTTTTTCCCACTCTGAAAATAAACCAAATTTTCCTGTTTGTCTCGTGAGATCTTTGGATGATGACAACAGACTGCTTTGTAAACAGCTGTTCCAGTGCCTGGTGAATTAAAATAATTTGGAGGTACTTCAGTGGCAATATCTGCATTCAGAATATGAAAGTTGCATCCATATTCTTTAAGGCAAAACTGAGAATGAAAAAGAAGTTCAGCTCAGAGAATGGAAGTAAATTATTTCCTGTCGTGGCCCCATTACAGCTGTTGCAGATGCAGCACAATTGATGTCTGAATTAGAATTTTCCATACTTGTGCTTTGTTTTCATTAAGATTTATGTTTTCTCTGCTGAGTTTAAGTAGATTCACACATATGGAATGAAAATATTTTGTTCAGCTGCTTTTCCTACCACGTTTATCTAGTCTGCTGCAGGTTCTCCAGCAGCCTTTCTGAAGTTAAAAGGAGTAAAGTAATTATTAACAAAGGAGGGTTTTTTCCCAACTTTTTTTTGTGTTTCTAAAACAACTTGAATAATCATCATCTACTTTACTTTGTCACCTACTTCATTATTTTGTTTCCCTGTCAGTTTGTATATCATGAACCTCTGGCCTTTGTGAGTTCTTGTGAGTAGTAGTGGCAGCCTGATTTTGCTTACACAATTTTCTAGCTAAACAGAACAAAGCAGAAACTCTTCCTCACACTGCGGTTGCTTCATTATCTACAAGGACTGGGGTAAACAAGAGCTCTTCATCAGTTACAACATGGGAAACTACCATTTCTTCAGCCCCCTTACTGAGTATACCTACATCTGCAGCTGCATTCCCCTGAAGAAAACTGGAAATAGCATCTGAAATGAAGAAAACAGACTTGTTTCTTGTTTCTATTCCCACAGCATATGCTTCATGCTACACATAGGATGGAAATAGAAGATCAGGCAGCAAAAGAGCTAATTCCTAAGAGAAGATTTGTGCCATTACATCACTGAAAATCTGGACAGTCAGCAGGACGATGCTGAAGTTTCTGGCCTCCATTCCTGGCTACCCTATAAACACTCTGTCTCTTCCCCAGCACAAAGCAGTCCAAGTTGGCTTAGTTACAAGTGGAGTTTTGCACGCAAAGATTTTCCTCCCGTTTGTGCCCCAGTTTGTCCTCGAGCCAAATTCCACGGAGCACAGCTGACCCACACCACCTTGAGCAACCACCATTGGCCTAACAAAAGGCTCAACTTTATTTTTCAGTAGGCAATCTGGTGGCAGGACAACAAAAGACCCCTCATTTATGCCCAGCTTTACTTCCTCCTGCTATCTCCCTTGACACATCAACCAGAAGGCACGGATTTAATCCCAGAGCTCTTATCCTCTTCCTGTTCTATGCAAAACCTCTCATCTCTAGGAGCTGAGTCATGTGTTTGACTGTTCACTACCTTGAATTAGCATTCTTTTTGTCTTGGCATTGACACAGGGTGGGAAGAGTTGAGAAATCAGTCTTTACACCAGCTCATATGAGACACCTTCGGAGCCTAGTCTTCCCTGCATACAGCATGTAATACAACAGACTAAAGGGCAGATGAGTGGAGGAACCTCTTGTTGGTGTCCTGAACAGCCCCCTGTGGTACTTGTAAGCTCCTTATAGCTCTAGACCTAGGCAGATGAATCTCAGTAGTAGTACTCTTATATTGGAAACTTAAATGTTAAATTCCTCTGGTGTTCCTCATGAGTAACACCTCCCACGTGTACATAGCCACACCAGTGTCTTGTCCTTAAACTGGCCTTGCCAGTCTCTTTCTTTGGCATTGACTAACGACGTAGAACGTTACTCACCTGGCAGGTTTAGGTGATCTGAACTCAACCTGAAAAGTCCTGCCTTTAAAGCACCAAGAAGAGTTTAGCTAGACTTTTCTCTAACAAATAAAGCTTTTTTTTCTTTTTTTTTTTTAATGTATTCATTAGCAGAAGTCCAGCTGTGATACAAAAGTAAGTTCTGATGTACTCTCGGTATTGAGAAAAAGCGCTTTAAATCAGCCTGATGCTTCCTGCTTGCACAGACAACATCATGCTTGGCTGGTACCTGTGGGAAAGTACCTCCAGAGAGGCTAATTAGGGGGCTATCTGTGTATAGGCTGCATGGCGCTCCAGAGTACTCTCCCAGACAAATCTACAGAGTGGATGGTTGAATTCAAATGTCCTCCAAAGTGCCAAAAACCAATTAGTGCTGGATGTCAGCACAAACAGCTACGAAACACTTGTCAGAGTGCAATGGGATTTTTCCCACAGAACCTAGCAGCACTAAATCTGCTTAAAATGTTAATCATATAAAGTAAAAAGTAAGCCAGGCTGCTCTGAGTCCTTCTCTTAACCCTCATGTATGTTACATATGGACAACACACCATTAAAACAGCCTTGGCAGAGCACAAAGTGTAGTTTTAACCTACCGCCATACCAAGAAGTCACCTAACTATTTGGAGAAACAGAAGGTGTCAGATGGAATCTTAAACACTACTTTTCTCAGAAGCCACTCAGAAGTGTGACTCACTACTTTAGTTAATTAGCTTCTTTCCCATGTTTGGAGGGAAATTGTAAGTGAAAAAGCAGCAAAACAGTAAGGTGTACCAACAGTCTTTTTTATCATTAAAAAAGAGACGAAGCATTTGCTACTGACTTCTCTGACATAATAAAAGACAATTTGAAGACTGATGTGACCTCTGAGAGGGGGAAATCTTTTCCATCTAAGTCAATGAAGCGCATTTCACTCAAATTATGACCTGGCTTCTGTGTAGCAGCACAGTTTGCAGTCAGCCAATAGAATATTTAAATTTAGTTCATCAGTTGTCTGAGTAACTGCCTTAAGTCAAAAAATCTTATATGAAGAAAATGAATCTACTGTAACATCTGCTAAAGGTTACAGCCTGGGTTATTTTGCTGTTCAGCAGGAAATTCTGCTGGTGTTTAAAACAAAATGACATTCTATTATTTCTTAGATCATTAGAAGAAGGACATAAATAGAATCAGTAAGTTTTCATAATTTTTCTCTGGCTCTTTGGTGATGGTATTAAGGTAATACTCTTATATTGCAGAATTTACAGTGAAACAGCAGGTAACAGTTCATGATGCTGTCAGTCAGCTCCTTTCTTGGTTTTCTCGATTATTTACTTGAAAAAAGTCAGAGGAGTGTGCTGAGATAGCAAAAGGACTGAAGGTGAAACATAAGAAGTGTGCTCTGCTTTCCTTGCTTCATTTGAAGATAATTTACCTTCCTGGTCCCATAGTTTCAGAAAAGAGAGAACATCTGTTCAGGTGTCCCCCAAATTTGCACGCGAGATGCTATTGTCCTTTGTTGGTGCGGTGCTGGCAAGCTTCTTCAGTTTGTGTACATTAAGGGGGATACATGTGCTCCATGTCAGGATGCTTCCAATTTCAGGTCTTTCCTGTATTCATTTCTTTTTCTCAGATATTTATTTAGTTCAATTAGCTTTTGACAAAAGTTCAGATTCTGTTTCAGGTTAGTCCAAACATGCATGTTTCTATAAATAAGTAACTTCCAATTACGTGTTTCTTTTTTCTTTTTTTTTTTTTTTACAGTTCTTAAAGCAATTCTTTAATATAAACAGTCCCCACAGACATACATACAGTTCTTAAAAATTCAGAAGAGGAAAGTATTGTCTATCCTATTTTTGAAAGTCTGCTGCATAAATAATGCCTTATAGCCAGCTAATCCTCAAGTGAATACAAATATTCTTTATTCAACCATGTTTTCATTTAACAAATATGAGAATGTTAACACTGTATTAATAATACTAGTAACAACAACAAAAATTATATTAATAGAGTTTTGATAGTTCAAAAATTTTTTTTTGAAAGATGGATATGGTTTCTTCTAAAAGCTTCCTTAAATCTTCATTGTGCTTGTAAAAATAATCATTATCTTTGGAGAGTATTCTTAACTCTTAGGTAGGGCTCAAACTGAATTTTTCTGTTGTTTCAGAAAGAGAAATGGAAGAGTGGAAAAAAAAGACCTTTCTCTCTTGGGTTTGGATGGCATTGAAAATCTGAGTGTTGGCCCCTTTGGGGTTCCCTGAAAGTTACTTCTTTTTATTCATTAAAAACGTAGAGAGGCTTTTCAGAAGAGTATCTTTCATTTAATTTAACAGATTTTGCCTGTTCTCAACAGTTCTTCAGCAGTTATACTCAATTTACAGCTTAAAAGCCTGGTAAATCTTTCATTTTGAGGATTTGTTATAGATAGAATTAAGTGCTTTCTTTTCAATATGAAGAAAATTTTTTTGACTATTATAGCACATCACAAATTCTCTAACTGCATTCCATAGCCTACAGCTGGACCTAGAATTAATAAATAGGGATTTTCAGACAGGAAAGACTTCTCCTGAAATTTGCTGGCACTGGAAATACTAGGAGAGTACTTATTTTGTACAGATTTCATTAATTAACCTGAAAAATTTGGTTCAAAAAGCAAGCATACTATAAATAAATATAGACTGTTTTCTCTCAATAGAATTCATAGATATTTATAGATAATACACTTATAAAAGTGTGGGAGAGTCTGTGGCAACCTGACCTAAATTGAAATAATTTTTGCAATTGTTCTTCAGGCAGAAATATTAAGCTTTATAATTTGCAATCTCTCCTAATTTGTGAACTCTCAAAGAACAGAGAACAAATTTAGTTCCTTCTAAGATCTCAATTCGGTTCCTTGAAATTAATGTTTATGATCATATACATAATGCATGATCATATACTGCTTTGTCTGTGCCATTTCAGCTGCATCAGAGCACAAAATGGCTGATACCTAATTACTGATGAGCTACTTGGCACTTTTCATTTTACAGAGTACGGCCCCAGGTCTTACTTACTTCACAACATCCAAATCTTGCTAAAAGTTAGAAATAGTAACTTCTTCTTCGGCTCTTCCATTACAGTTGTTACTGTTATCTCTGAATATTCACAGAAAAATCCTGAGAGTTTATTATCCTCACTTTTTGGCTGGAGAGCCAAGGCACAGGTCCATTGAGCTAAAAACACCATTAATATAAAGTGGCCATTTTGAGACTTCAGGGCCCTATATTTTCAGAACATCAACACTACAAAGCAATGTGTGTTTGAGGCTCCACACCACTGGCTTATCATTGTGAAGAGACCAGTGATGGAAACAAATGAAATCCTGTCTTCTAGAATAGATGCTTATCTTGAAAGTAGGATTTTTGCAAACATGGTTCTTTTCAATACACGCTGAAATTTCATCTTGACAGGAGCATTGAATTTTAAGAATATCCAATGCCTAAATTGAGGTTTGTTGGTTTTTTTTGTTTTGTTGTTTTTTTTTTTTTTTTTTTTTTAATTGGTTTTCAAACTTTTAAAAATCTGNCTTTTTTTTTTTTTTTTTTTTTTTTTTTTTTTTTTTTTTTAATGGTGCTTCAAACGTTTAAAAAGCTGATAGATTTCTTGCGTGGTAGTACAACCTCAAAATTAACTACTCTGTTTAAACAGTGTGAAATCACTTGTTCAATAAAAATTGACCCACGAGAAATTACGTAATCTAAGGAAGATACATTGATTTGGAACAAATCTGTATTTCAAAATCTTCAAGTCCTTTAAATAATAAAATTTCCTGCAGTCTGACTTGTCACTACTTGGCACTTCTGCAACAAAACAGCATGAGCCCAGCCGTACTGATACCCAACAATGGGTAAAAAACACAACCACAGAACACCTGTGAGAAGTTTGGGTGAATGACCTGCCCAGGATCACACTGAGGAATTTTTGGCAGACGTACATTTATAATCTAGTTTCTTGGATGGATTTCCACATCCTTAGCCAGGAGACCATTATTCATTCTTTTCCCCCAATTTCTTTTCCATTTTCAACACAGCTTTCAGCTTTTGCTACAACTGAAGCAAGGATACTTCAAAAAATAGGCCTGTTTCTTCCCTAATCCATCCCAAAAGCAGAATTTGGTGTGCAAAGAGAGACTGGAATCCATACGAAAAAGTGAAAATGTAATCACACAATTCAGATTCTTTTCATGTTGGTCATGTACAGGGATGATATCCTCAATGAGCCAAGGAAACATGGTTTAGATAAAACTGCTGAAAAGCAGATGGAAAACTCATTGGAAAACTGGGTTTTTAAGACCCATAGTCTGAGTCTTTAAAGCAAGACACAGTTTGGTGTGGATGAGTGCCAACTGAAGTAGGCTCAGCCACCTATAAAAATATAAAATGAGGAATGCTCCAGCCTCAAGTCCTTGGGACCTCATTCCAGTTCAGTGCCAATCTGCACTCCTCAGACTTGTCATCCTGACTGTGGTTTGACTGCCTAGCAATTCCCATTTCACCAGGGTCTCTGTCACAGGCTTTTTGCCTTTTATATAACACTGGCTCAGTATTTTGTCCTTCCCTGAGTGCTCATGGTTCCCTCCATGTTGTCAGATTTGGTGAGAAAAAAAATAGTACATCCCTCATTAAAAATCTGTTGCTCCTCCAAAAAATATTTCTAGCCCTTACTCCAAAAATTAGTGACTGGAATATTAAAAGTAAACCCTTATTGATTATTCATAACCCAGTGTGTTTTTTCTCTGGCCTCAGTTCCAAATGTCCCAAAGCTGTTTTCTCTGAAGCAGATCCTGTACAAACACTTCAGCTTATATATAAAAAAAGTATGAACAACTAAATTGGAAGGTAATTTCAGAGATATCCAGTGCTTCTAGCAAAATTTACATCACCTTTTTAATGTGCTATCTGTTCCCACTTCTAAAGACATATTTCTACCTCAAAGTATTATAAGTCATTTAACTGCAGTGGGGGAGTTGTGTTCATAAGCCATTAGCAAATGTGTGGTGCAAACAGTGTGGTGCTGATAGACATAGTGGAGATAGAATCTGGAAATTCAAGAATTAAATTATTTAACCATGACTTCCCTTATCTTACTCTATTCCTCATGGTAAAAAGAAAATTGTCATTTCCTACCCCCCTCTTGCCCTTTCATTCCTGTAAGCTTTTCCTGAGCTGATATCCCTCTATATGTATGCAGCAGGAATGAAAAGAGGTAATATTCACATCAGAAAGAATCAGCAGGACCCAAGAGAGCACTGCAGAACCTTTAATTGACTTACATTGTAAGATGACTAATTCTTGGTCTTAATGTCTTGTTGAATACACAAGCCTGTTTAGTGGATTCTTTTTCTTTAATGTAACTACTGTGTCATAGAGAATGTGTGTCAAATTCCACTTAATTTACAGTCTGGACACCAAGTGAATGTTAATATACTGCTGCAGTTCCCCACCCAGAGTTCGGTTGCTTCAAAGGCAGGCCTTTCCAAAAATAAGTGTAGCTTCTCATATATCTTGTTTGCAGTTTTATGGTATATCCCAAGGCTTTCTGAAATGATGGTGGTATGTTATACTTCAGCCATCTTCTTATCCTTGATGGTTCCCATGAATTGAATAAATGTTTGCATAAACAATAAATTTGCTTATTTTTCCTATGCACTTCTGAGTACTTCTTGCAGCTCCGTATACTTTCTGGATAAACTGGCCCATCAATTTAAATGGTTTCTAATCTCTATCATTCACTCATTTTACAGCTAACTTATTATCCTGTTCTTCATATACTGTCCTTGGAAGTCTAGTCACTGATTTATGAAACTTTTGCCCTCATCTTTTGCTGGAAAAAAATACAAAATAGATGTTTACTATTTCTGAATCCTTGGACACATCATAACAGTGATAAAATCAGTAGTTTTACTAGCCTTTGTCTCCCATACGCACACAACAGAATAATAGGTGCTTTCCAGTCCCTTAATACAATGGCAATTTGTCTTTGGGAAAGTATCATTGGCTTTCATTGTGCAGGTTCAGTTCCATCCTCTGGTTAATCTGTTACAGATCAGCCTGTACTCTCTGTCTCTGGTTAGACTCTTAACAAAGGTATGTGTCTGGATAGCAAAATGAATGCACATAGCAATCAAAAATTTGGTTTTGTTATGCAAACAAAAGAACCTGGCGTGGGATTTGATTCTTACGCTGTGCAATGATTTAAAGAGAACATAAAGGGCTTAACTTTATTAACTGTATCGCATCATTCATTACCAGAAGAGGTTTGTACTCAGACAACAGGAAACATATTCTCTCTTTAAGAAAATCTGCATGCTCAGGTGGATAATAAAATCTGGGAAAGGTGCAACATTGGAGGTTTGAGTTAAAGCTAATCTGATTGGACCATGTACACTTAATATTTGAAAGGAAGATTCTGTAGTGTCTCTTTCATCACTTTCAAATTACCCCAAGGCTGCTGTAATATTTTTCAAAAAGGCAATAAATGGAGGAGATTGAAATCCCTGTAACCCATGAAACTAGAAATTAAAGCAAGACATATTTTTAGAAGAAACTCAAATATTATAGACAAAGTTTCATTTGTTTTTATTTCCTAACCTATTAAAATATATTTTATACTGCTCATATAATTCTTCATGCCACCCACTCACAAATACCTCAGGACTGGCAATGGAAAAATATTTCATAATTTGTGTGAATACAGGGCAAAGATTTCCCTCTTCAAACAGTCATAGTTTTCTGTGAACTGATTAATCATTCTTTGCAGACAAGATGAAAACTCAGTATGTGAACAGGTCCTAGCTAATGTTACATGAGGAGAGACTGTTCAGTGCTTTGAGGTTTAAACTTTAATGGGAGTATTTACTGTGATGCCAAAAGCTGGTGGAAACAGTAGTAGCTCAAGAACATGGGGATCAGGCAGCAAAAAGGAGCACTCCTATACGAGTTGGCCAGACTTCCAGTTTGATCAGGACATGCATGTATACTAGAACAGGTGGGAAGTGAGGAAGCAGAAACTAGTGTCCATGATTTACTTTGATACACTGGGAAAGGCAACAATATATTTTTAACTTTCTAAGTAGCCACTGCTTCCACCAAACTCTGGAGGAGACAGGAGGTAGCTCTGTGGCTGGCAGGCTGTCTCCAAACCTGGACCAGTGTGGTGCACCTCCTGGGATGGGTAATTTATGACTTGTCATTGGTTGAGTGCTGTGTCCATTAAACATCCATTTAGGAGAAGCAAATCAAAAATATTCTAGTGAAAACTAATGTAAATATTTCATTGCAGCTTAATCATATTTCATATCTTAATCTATTATTCTATAGTATGTTTGTCTGACTACATTATAGAGCAAAAGTATAGATTCTTCTGGGCTAATTGTCTGGGTTATGTTTTTTTAAATCTCAACTTCATAAACTGACTGAATTGCTTTCCTCAGCTGGGTTCTCCTCAGGGCTTTTACCTACTTGAAGTAGTTATAAAACAAAGTTATTTTAAGGGGAAAAAGGCCAAGAAAAGGGGGAAATAGACAAGAAATGAAAGAAAAAGGCTTGTCAGTTTACTTTGAGTACCTAGGTATAATTCTATTCAATATAATTGGGCTGAAATATCCATCATGTAATACATATCTAATGTTTTTAAACTTTTTTGCTACAGGATTTTGTGAATGCATGAGTCGAAAAAGCAATTGGACAAAGCTCTGGGAGAAGAGACTTACTGAGACTTTTCAATTCAAAAACATCTCTCTCCCAGGAAGCCCCTGAGAAGTAGCTTGCTGGAGGCTGAGAGGTTGTGATGGGAAGGTAACATTACTTGTTGGCCTTGCCCTTGTGTTCTATCCAAGGCATCTGCTATTGGCCATCACCATCTGCAGGAGCACCAGGGCAGAGCTAGTACAGGAGGTATCATGGATTCAGGCAAAAAAACATGCATATACACAGAGAGAGGGAATATTGGTTTAATTCAAAATGAAATTAAGAATTAAACAACTGCACCGTAGTCTTCACTTTCAAGGTCTCCAGTGACTGACCAAAAGGCAAGCCTAAGAATGAAACATTGGTGGAAACAGAAAGCTTTAAAAAGAAGAAATGTCTTCAGTTAAACTTGATTTTTTTTAGGAAGAATTGATAGCAAATCTGGAAGGGTATATGAAAACTCTTTGGGTTTGTTATCATTTAAAGCATGTCTCAAAATTAATTCATATCCAGTCATTGTAAGATCACCAGCATGTATCTGAAAACCTGTTATGCAAAGAGACTTGTCAGGCAGGAAATTAATGCGGGGCAAAATATGCATTGGGAATATGGTAAGTTAGCCTTAGTGATTTAGGGAATAGAACAAATAAAAACCTTAATGAAATTCACTCAAAACAAATGGACAGAAACGGCAAATACCTCTGAGAGCAGAGGAATAGTACACTGGGAACTAGAGATATCCACAATATGCGAAGATACAAAAAGAACCAAATAGAAAACCTTTGAGGTAATACAATGAGAAATTAGCTGAAACTCACCTATTCAGTCAAAGAGAGAAATATGGAGAGATGCGTATCATACTGCAGAGGAAAAGACAGGTGCTGAACTGAACTCCCACTAACTAAAAAAATCTGTTATTTTTTCTCAGTCTGACCCTAACTTTTCATTTTGAAGTTCAGTTGGATGCTTTCTTGAACTAAAACTCAACTAAAATAAATATTTTTTCCCACCAATCAAAATGTTTCAACTGAAAACTGACAAGGAAGAGTGAACAGTTTAACCTTTGAAACAGCTGAACATGAGCTATTTCCTTCAAGTACAATATTTCTTTTCCACAGTAGTGGTCAAGTTGTATTTGTGGAACTGTATCAGTTTAGATGGGAAGACTGGCTTTAAGTAATCAACCTGGATGCTTTTTTGTTTGCTACAGAACCAGCACAACTAGCAGGAGGAATGCATAAATTAAAATTTCCTCTGCACTTGAGAAATGGGGAGATCAACATCTGTTTTCCATGTTTCTCGTACCATGTTCCACCATCACCCCAGCAGATCCTCTGACATGAGCTCAGAGTGAGTTCATGGATCAGAGGAGGGGAGGAGAGTGAGGGAAGGCTTTGTCTCATATTGGCAAGAAGACTGCATCAGACAGGAGAGGCCATAGCAGTCCAAGTCCCGATTCAGTCTCCTTTCAGGATATCCTCTGTTATGACCTGATGATGCTTGAGGCTGGGTTCCAAATCCCAGCAAGATCAGAGTGGTAGGAGGGCAGCATCACCACCTCCAGCCTTCTGGAATTGCTGCATCCAAAGGTTGTTCAGCATTTGGATGATCCATGACTGCTGTTAATTTAACTGAGGCCATGCTCGAAATAACAGAGCTGACAACTGAAACAGAAATTTACATTTATCTCCTCCCCTGCACTTCCATGGTTCCACAGGATTTCCATAATCTAGAAAGCTCTAAACAAATTGTTTGTTTCATAATTCAAAGCAAAATAGTGAAATACTTGCAATCATTATTTTCTCCAAACACTCAGATGGAGAAGTACAAAGTAGAGAAACCTACACTTTTCACAAATGTCAATTACAGCATTGTCCCTTGAGCACCCTCGCAAATCTTTTCATTTTTCTACAGAGCAAAAGTACCTTTGGGAATTTGGGTAATTGATTTCCAGTGTGATTTAATTCAAATTTGATGGAAAGTATTGGGTCAATTATCAGCCTATAATGAGCTTTTATGAGAAATAAATGAATCACAGTTCAAGTCAAACTACTTCTACTCCAAAAAGTTCATCGAGTTCCATGATTTAGGAATCAAATTCATCAAAGGAGAGGGTGTGCAGATGGCAGATAATTCAGTAAAGACCTAGAAAATAGTGAACGTTTCCATTTTGAGCTAAACTACCTTTCAGACTCTTTTCTAGACAAGAACCAGGATGCCCTGTCATGACTGAGACGCATATGAAGGTAGTGAGACAGAATAAAAGATGGCTGCACACTTAGCTTCTAGTGGTTAAGAACACTACTGACTTCAAGGACTCTATTCTTCATCCCACAAATTCCCTCCCAGACTCGTTTTCCTCTTTGAGTGCTGTCCCTTGTCTCCAGCTCCGTCTTTTGAGGATGTACCTGGAATGTTTTATTACCACCTGCATCTTCTCTCTGTGCTGCTCTGAGCAGAGGCTGCACTATTCCCACCTCTCACTCGCTCATCACTCAGATGTTCTTCTATTTTTGCAATCTGTATCACACTGCTACTTGTTCATTTTCTCTTTCCTAACCATGGTGCAAACACTGCCCACTTTTCTGCCTGGTCCTATTTTATCCCTTTCAAGAATCTTGATTACTTACACCCCATTCTCACCTCCTCCCTCTCCCACCAAATATCCTGTATCTCTTCTGCTTAATAGGGATGGGGCTTATGCCACCAATTGCTCCATCTACGTTGTGGATGCATATATACTTTTCCCTGCTACACTCACTGCTGCCTGCAAGACAGTTCTTCTCTGTAGAGCATATTGACCATTTTGGAGAGATGAACAGAACTGAAAGCTGAACACATTCCTTGCAAAAAGTACCAGCTGCTGCCAACAAACAGTTCTGTGTCTTGTTGATAGTCAGAGAGGGTTCTAAAGGCATGGCTCTACCAAACACTTTCAGAAGCACACCTCTTTCCTCCTCCTTTGCATTGTCTTCAGCAATCCAATTGACAATACACTTTGCGGGCTTCCTCTGAAAATGCAATACTGTCTGAAGTGTGGAAATGAATATAATGTAGTCATAAAAAAATATATTATTTTCTTTGTAAATTGTTGTATTATTATACATAATTGTCACATGTATTATAACAAAGTAATGCCACCCAGGTTATTATGATGCCTCACAAACTCTGCCAAATATGTACAGGCTGGTTTGAGCTTGCCTAAGGATAGCTGCAGAACCAAGACCTGACATGCTCCTGCACTGGCATGATGTGCACAGCTCAGAGTGTATTGTTTCTAAAAATGTGCTCTCAGTGTTGGGAGCATGGAAAGGAATAATGAAAGGGATTAGCAAGATTTAAGGGGCTGATTTATGAAAAAACTAAGGGAAGGACAGTCTGCACAGCAATTAGCAAGACAATGTCTAATGGTCTAAGAATAACAACATAAAGCGCATTTAGAATAATTAATGACAAGAATAGCAAATGCTAAATAAAGTAGCTCTTTAGGCTGCCTGTGCAAGACCTACTCACATGCAGAAAATACTTGGGCCCATGTCACTATGTATCAGGTCCAAATTTAAAGTAATCTATGGGTGTCAAAGTGAAGGATTTTTGATAGATAAGGTAGAATAAAATATTGATATTTCCACCAGAGAAATAATTTTACAAGGCCACATAGATGGAAATATTATCCTAGCAGGTACTCTAAGATCCCTATAACCATGTGAACTAAATGTCTGAAAATTATTCAGAGAAGATTTATGAGAGGAACATATGATGATTCTGGTTCTTTGAAAATTTAAATTTCTATTACAAATATTTAGGTTAAAAAAACACTTAAGTCACTGATATCTTTGATTTTATACAGGTTATATTACTTAAATTGATGAGGATGCATTCTTTTATTCAAACATGAAGGATAGGACATTGCAGGATGTCATTTTTGCACAGTGCTAAAATAATTATTCCCAAGAGATTTACTAAGGTAATTTTGAAATTATATCATAATTTGCAGAAACCACTTAAATTAAAATCAGGCAGAACAAAACACCTAGGGGTACATTATTCTGGGATGATGTGCAAGAGAAATAATAGACGTAGTATCTGCCTCTTCTGTTAGAGAGACGTGAGCATTTCACTCTACATTCATTGTAATAAAAAGGTCCCCTAATGCCCACCACTGATAATTCTATTTTATCTAATTGCTTTGTTTTATTGGCTATGGAAAAATATATATTCTGCATTACTGTTCCCATTAGTGCTTTCAGGAGAAATGTCAGATTAATTAAATTCCTCAATGATCAGTATTTTGTCTTTTTTTGTCAGGTCCTTCCTGTACTTACACTGTCATGCACAGCCATGCTCTTTTGCAAATTTACAGCAAGGTCAGGTACTAAGACAAAATTTTGCGTAGTATGAGGCTTTGCTTAACAGGGACTTTTAAGCTCCTAGAAATATGTGCATTTAATAGAACCAATAACACAGCTTCTCTTCAGGCAAACAGAAGAAACTGCTTCAGTAAAAACCTTCCATAATGACAACACCATCCAGAGAACCAAAGTATCACCAGGTTCCAGATTTATAACACCAGTCTAACTTGTATGCTTGCACACTTCCCTGGGAGTTCTGCATAGCCAGTGAAAGCTGCAGAACTCAAGTGGGCTGAGCCACACTCTAAAGAATCCTGTGTCTAGAAAAGTGGCTGATATTAGATGAGATGAACTTAAGTGAAGGTGCTCAGTCACAAATTCCAAGTAGCAACCTCCAAAATTTAAAAAAAAGGTCTTCCAATTCCTATACAAAACTTTCTGTGATGGAAAGTATGCAAACATAGCTCAAGTACACATATGAAAGCTGCCTAACAAATAATTTGAGAAGATGAATATAAAAATAAAACAAATTATCTGGGAAAAATCACAAAGCATGGTAAAATATTTTTCATCTTGATAGATTGTGGGTGATAAACACTGTTGTTCTTCTAGATCAAGTTTGAGTATTCTTCAGGTGCCCAGTAGTTCCTGTATCTTCATACCTGAAGTCTTCTGTGAAATTGTACCTGCACAAGCTCTGCTCTTCACAGTGATGCTATAAGAATATAGCCCTTTGTTGAGATTTGTCAGATTATTTCAACCAATTTGATATTGCCTCCATCACACAGAGAAACTTCATTTTCTGTCTTGGAAGAGCTCGGTTCTACTATGCCAGCAGAATCTAAGCCCAGAGCAAGAAACTAATAGATTTCTTATCCTTGTCTCCAACCAAGATCCTGAATGTATTTGCAATTGCTTTTGAAGATTTCAGTTTTTTTCTGAAGATTAATTCTATGTTCCCAGTCATGTCAGAGTGGGAAAATGGAGAGTAAAAGACAAAAAAGCCTTGGGACACTTAGCATGTCAGCCTTCTGTCAGAAGCATGAAATTCATTCTTGAAGGAAAGGGAAACCTAAAGTACTTCTGGCTCCTACTTTTTCTTTAATTTCAATAGTGCTTTACGTTTGTAACTTCCAACCAAAATCTGCACACTGCAAAGTAGCCTACTGAAACCCTATCGAAACAGAGAAGACAGATGTCTTGATATCATTATTTAATTCAGCCAAATGATTTTGGTTGACTGCAGGGTACAGGTGTGAGAATGAAGACAGTGTATATCCACCAGTCTGCCTGCTCCTTATGATTAATAGTCTTGTATTTCCTGCTGATTCTTGCAAATCCTCATGTACAACTCCTGATGGGAAGCCGGTAGAAACTTGATCTGTGACTCTCATCAGACTGTATGAACTCAGAGACCTGGTCTTATGATACTAATAAAAAGTTAAAATATGCACATGCATCCATGCTTACAGATCAGTAGAATCATATTACTTGGCTAGAAAGCAACAAGTATGATAATGTTAAAAAAAAGAACAAAATGTTGGCAGCAATTTCCAGCAAGGAAGGCAAAATTATCTCTTTGCTGTCTACTACTTTTTTTGTGACTGGGTACTGAAGGATAGCACTGAAACAGTCGTTAATTAGCATTACCACAAAGGAGCATGAAGCAGAATGTGCTAACTGCACTTTTCTTTCTCTTAAAGGTTTCAAAGAAACATACAGTAACAAAAGAAAGATTCAACACTGAAAAAAAGAACCCAATCCTGGAAGATTTCATTGGAGACAGGATGGGGGAAAAGGAAGAGAAGGAGGAAGCCCTTCTGCCTCAATCAATGATGTTGCTTTTACCAATAACGGAAGACAACAACACCACTTACAATAAAAAAAGGAGGGTGAGGAGTCCATACCTGCTGGTTGAACAGCAGTACTAAAGGATTTAACCATGGGGCTACAGTACCAGGAATACCAGTACAGAATTGTTAAAATTTACACATTTGCTCTGCTCAGATCTGAATCTTTATGTGAATAGATTTTGTTTCATAAAGCCAGTCTGGCTCACTCAGCTCCTCCAGAACATGGGTTGAAAGAGAACTAAAACCACCACCTTCTGAGCAACCTGATAAATAGGGCACTCATTTGGAAACTAACACGTTAACTGGACACCAGAACAAATTCTACTGTTCCGAGCTCCTTTGCACAGAGCAAGGTGAGTGCCTGCACTGTGCATTGAGTGGCCTGGTGGCTCCCAAGGGGAGTGTCATAGGTCATATCTCCTCTGTGATCTGAGCCATGAGTGTGCTGCAGCTCATGCTTTTGCTTACCTTATGACCTTCCCACCACATGCCATCTAGTGCATCAGCCTCAGTAGCTGATGAGTGCTTACATACTTCTGTGTAAAGTGTAATGCTACTTTATTTCAAATTGTCACTTCTTAACACTTACAATACATATGAAAAAAACATTGCATTGTGTATTTAACTTTGAAATTATCATTTTCTAAATGATAGTGAATTTAACTTTTCAAATCATTGAGAAGTTAAATGCGCTACCTCTATTTACCGACATTTCGAGTTCTTAGACCTGGAATATGCAGCTTATCAACTGCCTTAGAGCCTTTTTGCCAGCAAAAGTCTGAGGACTATTTTTCAAGTATCAATAATGCCTTAAAGCTCCTATATATTGGATGATCTAGACTGTGTTGCCAAATATTTCTACTGAATGAAATACTGAAGAATGGACTGTTATGAGTCAGGCATATGGTCAGTGAAACTTCCCCACAAGAGCCAGAAAACAAGAATGACATGAGGAACAGGGTCATGGCACACATACCCCTCAGCTGATATTCTGATAGAAAAACTGCCATGGTTTGGGGTTTTGTATTAAAAGAGGAAGCTGGTTTGCCTCCACTGGAGGCTGCATACTGGTCTGGCCATGACAGGTGAAGTTTGGGGTGGGCCTGGTTCATTTGATTTCTAAATCATTGAGTGTACATTGAGACCACATGCAGGTAAGTGATAAATCATGCTGGGTATCCTAGGTTATGTACAGAACTTCACAGTAGTCATTAGTCCTAATTTTTTTTGCACAGTCAAACATAAGCTTCAAAAGTCAGAATGTCCTGCACACTGAATTATCTGTGTTATTGATCACTATCATTGTGCAGTTATTTAGAATTGAAGAGTTGGACTCTTCATTCATCGATTCATTAAGAGCTTTTGGCAATTTTTCATTTCACTATTTTTTGATCATGTAAGTATGTCCTTGAAATGACATCGTGGCAGAGCTGAAGATGCAATTAAATTTCCGTCTTTTTCTGCTAGCTTCAGGCTACTATCTCAGGTTACTTTCTAGTACAGGATATTTTAATTTGAAACTAAAAATACATTCTGAAATGCCTTTTCAAGGTAAAGAGAGAAAAAATTACTTCTTTATATTAGCCATTTCTGTACTTCAGGCCACTGTAAATTTATTTTTTTTATTCTGAGGTGTTATAAATTCACAAACGGTGTTTCAAAAGCAGGTGAGAACCATTAACAACTGGACCATATCTCCAGAACTCATCTGATGAACTGGCAGAAACTCCTGTACTTTTAAAGATGCAGATAACTTCCATTATTAGACTAACTTAGAGCTGTAATTTAAAACTCTGAAATCACTGGACAAAGCTTCCATTGATTTCAAAGACTGGTAGAGTATACACCAAAAGCCTTTATGCCATTCCTGAACACTTTCCAAACCAGCCCCTGTATGTGCCTTCATGTGTAAAGAACACCAACACTGAAACCTTTGGGAAGAGAAATCTGCTGCTCATCCTGTGTTTCGTCCATGTATTGGGTTTGCATGGTCATGCTTTGGTAGCGTGGGGGCTTACAGGGGAGGCTTATGTGAGAAGCTGCTGGAAGCTCCGTCCATGTCTGACAGAGCCAATGTCAGGTGGCTCCAAGATGAACGTGCCACTGGCCAAGGCCAATCCCAGCAGAGATGGTGGTAACACCTCTGTGATAACATATTTAAGATGAAAAGAAGTTATTGGGCAGATGTAATTGTGGCCAGAGAAGAGTGGAGGGAGACTATGTGAGAACAATTCTGCAGACACCAAGGTCAGTGCAAAAGGAGGGGAAGGAGCTGCTCCAGGCACTGGACATGAGGTTCCCCTGCAGCCCACGGTGCAGACCATGGTGAAGCAGCTGTGCCCCTGCAGCCCATGTAGGATCATGGGGATGCAGAGATCCACCTGCAGCCTGTGGAGGAGCCCCATGCTGGAACAGGTGAATGCCTAAGAGGAGGCTGTGACCCCATGGGAGGCTTGTGCTGGAGCAGAGTCCTGGCAGGGACCTGCAGACCCATGGGAAGAGGGGCTCACACTGGAGCAGATTTCCTGGTAGGACTTGTGACCCTGTGGGGGACCCACACTGGAGCAGCCTGTCCTTGAAGTACTGACCCCATGGAAGAGTGACCCACACTGCAGCAGTTCATGGAGAGCTGTTGCCCGTGGGATGGACTCACGCTGGAGAAGTTAATGAAGGACTGCCTCCCATGCTGGAACAGGGGAGGGACTCTTCTCTCTGAGCAGTGGCAGGAACAGCATTTGATGAACTCACCATAAGCCCCATTCCACATCTCCCTGCCCCACTGCAGGGGAAAAGGTGGAGCCCAGGTAGGATGGAGGAGTGAGAGAAGGAGATTTATTTTACTTCTTGTTATCCTGCTCTGATTTTGTTAGTCATGAATTCAAATAATATCCCAAATTTGAGTCTGTTTTGTCTGTGATGGTATTTGGTGAGTGACCTCTCCCAGTCCTTATCTCAACGCAGGAATCTCCAAATTTTCTCTCCCCTGTCCAGCTGTGGAGAGGAGTTAGAGAGAGGCTTTGGTGGGTGCTGGCATCCAGCCAGCGTCAATCCACCACACGCCCTTCTTGTTCCTCCTGTCATCAGGAGTGAGTACAAGAGTGCTCCTCAAAAGGCATAAGCACACTTCCATAAAGTTCTGGAGGGGCAGACTGTGAGGTTCTGAAATGGATTTCTAACAGGTTAAAGGCATGGGTCCTGGGATTTTGAGCAGGCCAGTTTGTAAAAGACAATTTCATGCTTTATTGTCCTCTCTCAAAAAATTGTCAGTGGTGAAAGTGTATGTTGCTATGGAGTACAATAGCAGTAACAATTTATTAATAATGAATTTTTTTTTTTTTTGGTAAGATTTGGAACCCAAGAGGTCTTTTCAGATCCATTCCAAATCCCACTATTTCAGTCATAATTGCGAAAAGTGCAGGAGTAATTTACTCGCTCTGCTTGGACCATCTGGCAGATTTCTGAGCTTTGCAGTTTGTTGATCTTCAGAGTCACTCTGCAAATGATACAAAATAAATATTTCTGAACTCTGCAGCAGTTACCTGATTAGTTAACATGTTAAAAAATAGAACAATAGAAATGCAGATGTTCTACTAATAAAGGTTGAGGCTTCACATTAACAAGAAAATAATTAGGAAATCTAGAGAATGGAAGGATCTATTTAATATAAATAAACACTTTTTTTCTGCAATGTTTGACTGGAGTTTCCATCTTCTGACGTTTTTCTGAGGTGCACCTCTGTAAAACGGTTAAATGCAATTGGTCAGCTACCCTTTGATGCCTGACAGGAGCATTATAAAGCAAGAAATAAGGCTCTTACAATGCCCTGCAAACAAGGAAATGGTCACTGCTGGTGAAATTGTATAAGACTTGCTTCTTGAAAGTAAGACAAGCTGTACTGAAACTTCATTGAGGAAGGATTTCCACCACACTAATAGCTAATTAGCCAGAATGGCTGTGCCTTGGACATGACACCATTAGAGGGTCCCCCTGACAACTGTGACTGAGGACACAAACAGCTGTGGGTATGGTCCTTAAATCTCCAGGAGCCTTGAGGCAATGCTCATTGAAGCAAGCACTCATTGGCTTTATGTGGAAAGACGTATATAGCTAAACAAGGCACACTCCAGTCACTAATGCATTTACCTCTGGAATGCCAAAAGGGTGATATATATTTATATACATAAGGTAATTAATTACTCTCAAGATTAAACTGCTGCTGATTTTTTCAATTCGCATACAAGAAATCAGGAGAACAACTTGTTAATCAAATCTGGTCTCCTGGTATTGCTACCAATATGCTGCCCTTCAGAGACTTCAGGAGTCACTTTATGTAAGACCTTGTATGGTGGTTACTTCTTTAAGTAAAAGTTTAAAATTCTCATGAGCAGTAATACAGAGCATGCTGGATGAGAACTAGGCACCCAGCCTGCAAAACCCTTTGCTAGCATGCCCAAAAGACCTCAGCCTGCATCTTTGAGCTAAGCTGAGGGTAGCTGATGACTACACACCTAGGATACAGGCTCAATCCTGATACCTACAAGTTCTTAAAGTTTGTGTTTTTCTAATTTCCAGTCCCTAAATTCATGAGAGTCTATTAATTAAACATGTAGTGCTTTTTAATGAAATAAAATTTATGTGTGTCTGCATTTCCATTTTTCAAAACTTCTCCCCACTCTGAGATTGTTGTATTCATACACACACTATAACAATGCACAATCTAATAAGGTAAAAACTCATCAAAATCATTTCCATACAAAACAAATCAATATGCAAATAACATGTCCCACTCCATCCATTTAGCCAATACCCTGAGTAATTTAAACAGCAGGGCTGCAGGCCCTTTGAATACAAATGGAAGGAAACAGCTGGTGATACACAATTGCACATGGGCAAACCTTTTCAATAATGGATTTTTTTTCATCATCAAATTGCTCAGAAAGTACTTTTAAAATTTTGTTATGCTTAAGTCATTCAAACTTTGAGAGTAGCAAGAAATTACTTGTAGCATTGATTACCACAGACATGAACCACCAGTGGTTTGTGATCAGCTGCATTGATACTGATCTCTGGAAGAAAAAGTGTTGGTTTTGATATCTTCCACACAAACATTTAGTGACTTGCCTCCTTGAAAAAGAGTTGGGCCACATCGCTTTGTGGAACAGTATTTAGGAGAAACCTGTCCACTAATCATGGAAAAGCTTGTATCCAGGTGCAAGCGCAAAATTCCCCAAAGATCACATTCTTTGAATGCAAATCTCTGCCAAAGCATTGCTACAGGTGAGTGCTAGGACATTAGGGAAAGGAGCCAGGTCCTGCATTTACCCTTTGATTTGGCCAGGTGGTTCCTGCCTCCATACATCTCCTCTACCCCAACCTCAGATAAGCTGTCAAGAAGACAAATTAATCTCTGACCCCAGTCCTCACATACCAAGAAGAAATATTTATAGGTACCAGAAGGGGAACTAGTCTATCAACAATTTGATGGAATGGTATTCAAGCTACAAATGTGGAATAGATATGCAGAATCTCTGATTCCTCTGAGGTACACTCAGGCTTAGAGAGCCTTGGGTTAAAATCTTTATGGAGTAATTAGGGGAAAAAACTGTACAGGACACCCCAAGAACTCTGGGATGTCAAGATATCATCCAGACTGTTCTTCTGCTCTGAGACAGAGATTCAAAGATATTTTGCAGGTCCTTCCTATGTATCTCCAGTTTCCTTTTATGCCCGCTCAAATACAGATCTCTCAATGTTTCTTGCTAACCAGTGAGACAGGCTAAAATCTTTTTGTGCTAGCCTGTCTTCAGGTCTTCCAGTTTTGTTTAAGCCCTACCATGTCTCGTTTTACTCTGTATGGACATAAAGTACAGCTGAGCCTGCCTTCTTCATACGAGTGTTTTTTATACTAAAATATTGTAAAACATGCTCCCAGTAACGATTTTTTTAAACACTTAATAAAACTGTTTCCTGCAGGTTTCCGTATAGGTCATGCTTCATTCTTGATGCTTTAAAACAGATAAAAATCAGATAATTTATTAACTTTTCTTTTTTAAAGTTTTTTTTCTTTGTCTTTTTTTAGACACATTATTCTTTGTGTTTGTCTGGCTTTTCTCTGAGCAGCGGATGTCAGTATTCCATCTGAGAAATACCTAATGCCAAGAATAAGAAATGAATTTCCAATTTCTGCATATGCATTGTGTTTTAGTCTCTAGTCCACAGTAAACACTCACCCCTTCCACACTGCCTGCAGCCTAATCAGTTTTTCCTCTGTTTTTTACTTCTGTCATTCTTTTTAAATGCAGTACTTTGTACTCTGCTTTACGGAATATCACCTCAGTGGTTTGGGGCTATTTCTCCAAGTTATCAAGATCACTTTGAATTGGACACTTTTAAAAAAGTATTTGCAGTTGTTTTCCCCTTTGGTGTAATCTGTAGATTTTGGAAGAAGATTATTGTCCATCATCCTAACAGTTTTAATGCTGGTATTGCCTATTACTGAGTCAAGAGGAGAGACTCATGGGCCCCTCCTTGATATGCCCTCTAGTTTCACAGAATCCTGTAATCACTCTTTGACAGCAGTTTGGAGCAGTGATGCACTCACCCCATAATAATTTTATAGGTTATGATCCATGTATAACTGTGATTAAAGCATTGCTCAAGGTATAAAATTAGATTTTTAAAGTCTCGAGATTGGCATTTGCATTCTTCCTCCCCTGGCACCCCCCACTCGTGATGGCAGTATAAGCCAGAAGAAAGGTTGTGTGTATGCTATTCATCTTAACATAAGAAGATTTGCTTTCAGCGAAACCTAAATTCAGATTTCCTTGGATTTAGAATGTTGATTTTAAGAGATTTCTAACACCTAGATACTTCCACATGACCACACAAATACTTGCTCCATTTTATCTGCCTGTTTTTTCATAGCATTTCTCCATCAGAGGAAAAAAATTAACATATGTTATTTCTCAATACTAAAAAAGAAATCCAAACACTACTGAAGTGTATTTCTGAGTCTGACAATAAAAGAATGATGATAAGGCTACTACATTTAGTTTAAATTACGTTGGTGGCTCAAATACCCGAGGCTGGTTTTTCTGCAGCAGCAGTGCAATGCAAAGCCTGCAAGAATGCGATGACTTTGGCAGAACTAGGAGGGAGCAGATCATTGAGTCCTGGAAGAGGCCTTTCCACACCCTGAAGCAGCTGCTTCCACTTCTCTCCCTCCTTTCCTGCCATGCACGCCTCTTCCGTATGGGATGGCACTTGCATCCTGGCTTCACCTTACTAGCATGGGGACAGGTCCAGAAGAAGTCATCTGCAAACCTTGGAAGAGCAGCACAAAGCAGGCAGCCAAGCCCTGCACTTTGGTTTAAGTTCTTGGCTTGGAGAGCTGTGGAAGGAGTGGCAAATATTCAAATGCAGTCTTTAAATATTTGGGATTGCTGGAGAAAGCAATTTCCCAGATCTTCTGGTGCATGTGGTCAACCCTCATCATCTGACTGTGGCATTGTCACTGAGAGAGTTTCATCGTGAATTAGAGGTAACTGAATGCCCCAGTGATGACGGCACAAAAAAGCCTGCTTAAAATACACCTGAATTTTGCCCTGGCCCAGACTATAGCCAAGTATCTGTGGTTCTCAAAATTGTGATCTGTGGACCACTGGAGTTCGTGGCCTTTCATATAAGTACTCTGCAAATAACTAAGCATCTTTCTCAGCACAAGCCCCACGAATCTGTTGCTAGTAGCCTGAAATATGTCATGTCACAAATAAACCTAAATGCTTCACCAAGATGCAGTGGAAATTTTTTTAAGGGGCCCAAAAGTGAGAAAAGTTGAACATCTATTGCCTATTTACTGTTGTAGCATGTAGGTATCCCTATATAAATTTATCTTAGTTTCAAACTTGTAGCATGTATTAATGATAACAGTTATTTTAAATGTCTTTGCTATTCTATCACATTGATTCAGGGCAAACAAAATACTGATACAGATAATACATTTTTTAAAGGTGTTTTAAGTTACTTGCAATTAAACAAGGAGCTTATTTGCATTTTGTCCAAAAGTTGCTTATATATTCAAAATAAATGCTATTTTGAGAAGGGATAAAATAGAATATTTCCATTAAAAAAAAATTAAAAAGACAAAAAAATTTCCAGGACCTTTTATTCTGAGAAATCTCTTACTACTTACAAGTTTCCCTGGATTATTTTACCTCAATTTCTTTTTTTTTTGTGTATTAAAAATTCTATGCTTAAAATTTACTATGAAGAAAAGACAGCAAATATCTTTAAACTAAAAGAAGCTGTACGAAGTAAACTAAAATTTTTTTCTTCACTGTGAAGTCTCAACACATCTGTGTATGTGAAATATAAAAGGAAAACCACAATGAAACACATAGTGTTATATAAAATATAAGCAGAGCCTTGGAATGTGGTCATCCAGTTAAGCAAATGAGGGCGAAATATGACAAATCTATCAAGACAACAGACTGCAAAAAAAAGTAGAGTAAGATATTGTAGATAAGTTTACAGACGTATTCTGTCACTTTTAATGAAAGGGTGCAGAACGCTACTCAGAGAAGGCATTACCTTGTGAGTGATCTCTTCCGTTTCAGTTCATTCCTTGCATACTGATGATGGAATTTATTAACAAACTACTGAACATCAGAAAACCTGTAAGAATTGATATTATTTGTCCAGGTTGTCTGAAAACACACAAGAATTCTGTTTACTCTGTTGCAAATAAAAATACACAGTTGCTCAGTGATATTAGCTCCTATACTGGAAAAACGAAGCACTGAGCACTGGTCCAGTTTATGCAACTGTTTAGCCCTGACTCCAGAACACTGATTTAGCTAAATTCATTTTAAACAGAGGGATAAAACTTTAGAACGAGCATGACATGCAGCTAGAATCATCAGGATTTCTTTAAAGAAAAGTATTCACTCACATGTTGAACTGAATTCTTCAAAGGCATCTTCCAAATGAGAATTTCCAAAGGAATACAATTTTTAAGTTCTATATTTATATGTATATATGCATGTTTTTTTCTGAACACAATGTAATTGTTCTACTAATAACTGGGTCACACTAGATACCTAATCAGGAGCAAAGAGCCTCATTACCCCTAAAATAATTCCTTAAAAACCTCTTAGGTAGTTTTTCTGTGAATACAGATGTCATGAACAAAGCACACATTGATGCAAATTCAATTGCGTATGTCTTGAACTCAGTTACAAGGATCCAAAGGTGCCTGTAAAAAACATCATCTTCTCTCATCACATGCATGGTTCTCTCATGTAGGTCTCTCTGTATTTGGTGTAGCACTCACATTGGTCAGAAATCTCAAGACAAAGTGAAACAATAATCTGATTATACCATCTCTTACTGGTACGTGCTCATGTGTTTCAACCCCCCTAGTACTGCCCACTCATGCCTCCTGACATCAGCTTCAAGGAGGAAATGTTATGATGGCCCAGTTAATTAAAAGCATTACAAAGGGAGAAAAGGGTGTGTAATAACATGCAAAAGGCACTGAAAGATTTTGCGGGGAAGAAAAGAATAACAAGGATTGAAGTGACAAGGTTAGAGATTATCCTGAGCAGCTAAACTAGTTCAAAGGTGTATCCTACATGAACAATGGCAACCAAACTCTTTCAAACATAGCTTTAGAAGCTTACAGAATCTTTTAGGGTACAGTGCATATAATTTTTTTTCTTCTCATGTTAGGCTTTTATTTTAGTTGTAATTTTGTTGGGGAGGAGGAAATTGGTTGAAAAGAATAGACAAAATCTCAGTAAATGGGAAGAGAATTTATGGAAAGAGAAAAAAAGCCAGATATACGAACAGGAAATTTGGGATAGGATCTAGGCAAAACAGTGGATTATTGGAGATGGAAGAAATCAGAGGGACAAAGAAAGGGACGAGAGAGATAGAGAAAAGAAAAAGTAGCATGTTCATGATAATCTTCATAAACCCCATTTACGTCACGGAAATATGTTAACCTTAAACCTCTATTAACTTATAATTGCTTTTGTACTTTCTAACTTTATCAAGATAAGCCTGAAAAATTCAAATAAATATATAGCTCAATTTAAAAATTTTCTTTACACATTATAGGATGTATAACATGTTGCCCTGATTGACTCAAGAAGACTGTGTTATTATGAATGAAATAGACATTACTTGCTCTTCTTTTGTCTTAGACTGTGTTTGTTGTTTCAGATATACAAGAATTTGGTTGTTTTAAACTGTTACTTTTTTTATTTTCCCAAAGCTTTTTATAACACATGCTGATTCTGGTTTTAGCTATTTTATCCAATATTTTTATGATGACATTGTATCAAAAGGATATTATTACTTGTATGGGTGTGAAAAAGTTAGCTGTAGACCAGCATGATGAAAAGAAAACAGATTTGGTTTTATTCAGATTGAAATACTGAGAAATAAGGAGAATATAATTTCCAGGCCAATCACTACCACCTGCCTACAAATTTGGCTGGCAAAGAAAAACTTCCTAAAATTGCTCAGCTGCAGTTCTTCATACACAGAGGCACATTCAGCAAGTGAAGTCTCAGACAGCCAAAATATTAGAGTGGTTTTATGGAGACGCGGCGCCTAATTTTGACAAATAAAAAGAGAACACATCTCTACTTTTATTAAGGTATGCTGTCAATGTCATGCTGGTCACAGCTGCTTCACTCTCTGTACTATTCATTGATTTCTTCATAATTTATCCTCTCAGAGGAGCTGAAAACTGTTTCAATTAGGTAAAATACCCATTTAAACCTCCTTCAGTCTTAAAGTAGGTTGCTGTTTTCCTATACAGAATCTTCATAACTTCCAGAAGCTTACTGAGTCAAAAAGACTGGATGTATTTCTTAATTAAAGCCTTTGCACTTAGCCTTTGCCTTTCCTTTCCTCTACTCCAATTTCTCCTTCTCCATCCCACCCCACAGTAGCTGTCAACAATTTCTTTTCATCCAGGACAGTAGAAAAAGGAATAAATTTTCACAGTCAGACCAAATGTCATGTCCAGCTGCCTTCAAAAGGCAGAAATTTACAGTATACTTTCTGCCACATCCCTTTATAAGTGCTGCAATTTATCAGGAGCAATGTATCGACAGGTTCCCATCAGGTGTGCTAGGGTTCACAGAAGCTGTAGAAATTCTTCATGTTGCTTGGAGAAAGATTAAATTTTTTTGAGTGCAAGAGAGATCAAAAGCTGATGCTTCCCTTTTGTTCTCACTTTATTTCCTACCATAACCAAATCAATTTTGTTGCCCAGTGCATGAGGAGTAATCTCAGATAGTTGTAAACTATTGGGAAAAAAACCCAGTAAGTGGGCAAAATTGATTTGGCCTTCAAATATTTTCTATGTGGAAACATTTTCCCTTTGAGAAGACCTACTTTTCTTCATAATCTGCATTTCCTGTCAGAGGAGAACTGCCCTGCCCTCATTATCCACAGAATCAAAGTCTAGTCATTCCTCATTTGTGTCTTTGCCCAGTATTAAGTTTGTGATTGAAAATAAAAAGTGCTGTGTCTTTTGACTTCTGTAATAGATGGTGGAATTGATCTATTATTTAAGCATAAGACATTAATTGTAAACAGGGTAATGGAGACCTGAAAGTTCTTTTCCTTCCATCTACCCAAAGATTTCTCAGAAGAGGAACCTAAAAAAGGAAGCAAATTGCTTTTATGACATATGATGGAAAACAAAAAAAAAGGAACAGAAAGGGACTAATGGCTGGCCCTGAGTCTTACATGCTTTTATTATGCTAGAGAAACTTTTTTCAAAACAGGAAGCCTGTCCTAAGGAGGGAATTGCTTGTGATTTGCAGCAGCACACCAGGGCCTGGCCCTGCCAGCTGTGCAGGAAGAGCAGTCACACTGATGTCTGGCAGCAGCTTCCCACATGGGTTCTTGAATAAAAAAAGGAATAAGGAAAGGATAATTTGTCTGGAACTTTGCTGAAAGATGTGAAGCAAGGAGATCTGCTTACAAGTCTTCTGCACATAAGACAGTCACGTCAGTCTTTAACATCATCTCTGTGTTTGTTGCAGAGCTGCAGCAATGGAACCCCCTGATAGTGTCCAGCCAAAACAGCCAGGACAGCAACTTGATGCCCTTGCTGGCAGCCAGTGGGAAGGAATGCAGAGCATTTGGCTGCATCTGGGGACCAGCTCCCATAACACTGGCAGCTGCCATTTAAGCCGAGCTTGCTGCCCTGAGCTCGTGTGTACACATGGACATCCAAGCCTGCAAGTGATGGTACCCTCCCCACAGAGGGGCAGGAAAGCAAACAGCTGGTCTGTGAGGTGCTGCACCAAGAAAAACACCTTTCTGAAAGGAGGTGTTGAGCATTCATCTACCTTGTTTCCTTCCTTTCTTCCTTTAATAAAACACAATCCATTAAGTAAAAAAGATTACTGATTGCAACAGAAGAGAGATAACCTCACGTCGCATCAAAATGTGAAATTTAAATTTTATGGGTGGGACATGATCTGGCTTTTCTTAGCAACATTTCTGAATCTTGTAAAAGCTGTTATTGCTCTCAACACACTCCTGGAAAAATTGCTACAGATGTTCAGAAAGGGGTGAAGCAGGGGAATATGTAATTATTTTTTTAAAGGGAATTCAAGAAGCTAATGTTTTTGTAGTCTTTTTTATTCTAATTCAGTGTAAAAGTAATATTCTAAACATTTCATGTAGTCCTCCTATTTTGACAGACAGCATCAAAACTAAGTAAAAACAATGTACACTCTGGTTGCGCCAGGAGAGATATGAGCCTGTCTAGTCAAGCTCATGTCCTGCTCTGAGACAGCCAGCTATGCAATTCGACTTTTAAAATTTCCAAACAGTTATAATTAACGAAAACATTAACTATTACACAAGCTTTTAATCCATAGATTTAGTTGGGCATCCACAAGGAAATCTGAGCAACTGTGTCTGATTTACAGGTAAAATTCCAGACACAGGAGGGTTTTCTTGCTGCTGATGTTGCCATTATAATTTAGCCTGTATTAATAGTTGCAAATATTTTCCAAAATAGTGTTTGCATCAATAAAAATTGTTTTGTAGAAGCTAAGAAAGTTTAATGATTTGGATTAATACATTACAGAGAAATAACAAGCCAAGTACAAAACTCTCTTTTATGAACCAAACATCAGGTTTTAAAAGATGGGAACTTTGCAATAGGCAGCTTAATCCATTGTGAAATATCTAAATAAAACTTGTTTTCAAAAGCACAGAGCATGTCATATTTCCCGGTAAATTCCCTAAGCACTGCCACACTAAGAATTCTGCTTCAAATAGATATGAGGGTTTGGGAGTTTATCTGTTGACACGGCAACTGTCTTTGGAGCTTAAAATTAAATATTGCTCATCTTCAACAACAGAGAGCACAGAAATAAATGCCAGCATTTCTAGGTACAGTTCCACTAAAATTAGACCAAAACACAAACGACTGTAACATGGTTTTTGGCAAAAACAACTGCTATTTACACTAGCAGCCTACAGTGAGTGGATTTCAGCCTGTAACAAAGATACCTAAATCCTGAATGGATTTAAATGCCAAACGTCATATTATTATCCTCTATGACATGCTATGTATCAGATCACAGTTCTTAACCCTCTTTTTTTCTCCCATTTTGTGTAGTTCTGGCTGGCAGCATAATTGAAGTTTTCCTCCAGTACTGCTATCAGCAGAAAGTTGAGGTTTGCTGTCATAGCAGCCCACTTTTCAACAAGAGATTAAATATTTCTTTTGTCAGAAAATGTGAATATCTAAATATTTAAAAAAAAAATAGTCTTCTCAGAACTGCTGTGAAATATTTCTTGGGAATTAGAGTTTGCCTCAGGTCTCCATCAGCAGTAGCACCATAATACCTTGGGAAGAGGGAAGGCTATGCTATATCCCTGGACACATGGTGTAACGGTGTGCAACTACATCAACAGAGGAGAATGTGAAAACAAAGCATCAGATGCAAAATTTCAACAAATATGCAGCCAACTTTGTTAGACAAAATTTTCCAATACAAATCTTTCTATAGTTAAAATATTGTGGTTTTGGTGTGTTTGGATTTTTTGTTTGTCTGTTTTTTGGGGTGGTTTTGTTTTTACTTTTCTGGTTTTTTGTTTTTTTTTTTTTTTTTTTTGCAGGGAGGAGGTATCACAGAGAGCAGAGTGCTGGCAAAGAAATAGCTGAAATTTCACTGAAAAGTTCTTTTAGCTTTTTTTCCAATTTAAAACCAGCTTTTAAGCAGCCATAGTAACTATTCTCTCATTTCTACATTGAATAAACCCTAAAATGAATCTGAATTCAAGCTGGTAAGTTTTGCCTGACTCCAATTTATCCTAGTTGGCTGTATATTTCTAGGGAGGGTTGTTGTTATTGCATAATCTTTGCTTAAACATTACCCAGGTTTCATGTTTTCTCTTTAAAAGTCCCAACCAACCTTACTCAATAGGTCACTGATTTATGGAGCAAGGCTGGGCAGACCCTAGTATTAGCAACTTATTTGAAAGTCTGCTTCAACTCATATCCAAACCATGTCACATTTTATGAGGGGCAAATAGATGCTTAGGTTGTTTTGGCAAGTATTTTCCTTTTTCTGCACTCAACATTCCAGAAAAATGTGAATTAAAAACTGGATGGAGACTTACACAAAACCTTTTTTGGGTGAAGACAATTATTTACATTTGAAGCTATTTTTATACTGCTTCAGGAATTCCAGGCATATTGATTGTGCAGTGGATGTTGACATCAGCCTCAAAACCTCACTTCTTCACCCCTAAAGAAGTGTTGGTTCCCTACTGCCCTTGTCCAAAATATGCTGCAGTCTTTTTTCTCTTTAGGTCTACAGTGAGCAGTAACCTGGAGCATCATGCTAGGGAAGGGCTAAGCAAATTAACTCAAACCACATTCCATGAAAAAAATTGTTGGAGGATTTTTCCATCTGCATATATGGATAGCAAGCAGAATGAAATGCACTGAGATTGCACTAAAAGAGAGTATGTAGTCTTTCTAGTGAGCTAAAAGAAGTAGGTACCAAATGAAACTATCATTAAAAATGAAAGAGCAGCATGCACTAGCATGAGTTTTAATAGATTTTATTTGTTTTTATGACAAGGATGTGATCAAATGGCCAGTGATTTGTAGCTTTCCTTAATGAGAGGGACAAAATCTGTGCTACCTGGTGGGAACAAGGATGACTGCTGAAAGGCACCGGTAATGTCCCAACTACTCATTTTCATTTCAAAGCATCAATATTTGAAGTCAAGATATTTGAAGCTGTTTAATTAAAAAAAAAAAAAATCCCTTAAAAAGGTTTTGTGTAAGCTTTCGTACAGTTTTTCCACCCCTGGGAGAGGCAGGCAGTATGATTCTAGTTGGGCAGGGCTGGGAGGGAACTCTGTGACCATTGATGGCTATCAGCAAGCCAACAGTGGACTCTTACAGCACAAAGGCTGCTTCCTGGAGTTGTGCCAGGGAGCAAAAGGAAGTGTTTGTCCCCAGGACAGGCAGGTGGGCTCCAGAAGCATGTCCTGCACACCAGCCAGCGTGTCTACCTGACCCTCTCCTTCCATAGCCCCTACAGTGCCCTTTCCCTTTTGGCCCCAGCCACGAGCCTGGTGTGATACTTTGACAAGACACCTGCATGCTGACAAGCCTCCTTCATTCCACGAGGATGAGGAAGTAGGGTGATCTAGGAGAAGCAGGGTTGTGCCAGCGGGGTGAGGCAGGCCCATGCCAGTGCATGCAGGGCACCACAGGAGGAGGGACAGCATCAGCTGATATTCCTGACTGGCTGAAGCTTGGTGCACGATGGGAGCAGGGCAGGCAGAGGCCAGCAGGGGCTGTCAGTAGGCTGCTGACAAAAAGTGGCTGCAGAGACCACTTGCTGCAGAAGTGAGCAGTGCCGTGGTGCGGGTTGCTTGCGGGCAATGGTGAGGTATAAGGCAGGCAGCAGCGTTATGAATTATTTGCTCTCATCCAAACATTTAGGAAGCATTTGGAAGGGGTGATGTTAAATGTCGGTAATGTATTAACTAAGGCATCTAGCATGAAGAAAGTGGCTGAGGTTTGGTTTTCTGGTTTCTGCTATATCTGTATATCTATACATCTATATCTATACCCCTTCTTGCAGTCCTTGCAGTCAGAGAAACCATACCTTTAATTCACCCAAGTCAGGCACCTAGTCCAGTGTGCTGTTTCCCAGCTTTTTCTGGACAGCACTCCTATACACCTTCTCATAAAGTAGATCTGCCTAGATAATGACATTTCAGTATCTGTTGATGCCATGATGAAAATCATGTGTCAAATGTGTTGGACATGTTGATGTGGAAACACTAAAAAACAAAGGTGATTTATAAAATAAATTATTGGTTTTTATGTAATTTTATAGTCATACATTAGGAAGTTGCAGTATGTTACATCACAGATAAATACAAAATATACAATTGTATATGAGAAAATATAAAATGCTATGTACAATATGGTATTGTAAAATATAAGTTATAGTATTAAAAAAACACAGACTCACAGAATTGTTAGGGTTAGAAGGGACCTCTGGAGCTCATATAGCCCAACTCCATGCCAAGGCAGGGTCACCTAGAGTAGATCACATAGGAACAGGTCCAGGAGGGCTTTGAATGCTCCCAGAGAGGGAGATTCCATGATGTCCTTGGCCAGCCTGTTCCAGTGCTCTGCCACACTCAGTGTTAAGGAAGTTGTTCCTCATGTTTAGGTGGAACTTCTTGTGTTTTAGTTTATAGCCATTGCTTCTTGTCCTGTCTCTGCGTACCACTGAAGAGTCTGGCACCATCCTCTTGACAGATGCCTATGAGATATTTTATGTATTGAAGAGATCCCCTCTGTCTTCTCTTCTCCAGACTGAACAGGCCCAGCTCCTGCAGTCTGTCCTCACATGAAGCTACAGACCCCAAACCATCTTTGTGGCTTCCACTGGACCCGCTCCAGTAACTCCTTGTCTCTCTTGTACTGAGGACCCCAGAACTGGACACAGTATTCCAGATGTGGACTCACTAGGGCTGAGTAGAGGAATAGGACCATCTCCCTGGACCTACTGGCCACACTATTCCCAGTGCACCCACAGATACCATTGGCCACAAGGGCACTACCAGCTTGTCCTCCACCAAGACTCTCAAGTCCTTCACACAGCTGCTCTCCAGTAGGTCAGACCCCAACCTGTGCTGGTGCTCAGGGTTATTCTTCCCCAGGTGCAGGACCCTGTTACGAATGGATGTGGGAGTTTAGATAAGTCCTTGCCTTTTGCCCAGGCCTCTGGCAGCAGGCAGTAACTTTACTGAGGCGGCCAGCACCCCAAAACCCACTCTCGTTCACAAGTTCTTTAATAATGGCTGATTCGGTCTATTATAGAATGAATTATTTATTTAATAGACAGAAAACTAACAGACATAAGACTTAGCACAGACTATATACTACACAGGAATAAGGACAAAATTGAAAAAGAACTACTAGTAGGTTAACATACAGTGCACGATAGGGTACCGTTTCAATTACAGCTAGCGAGGAAATGATATAACTAGGAATCAATGTATCTTACCATCCAATTGCTGATAAGGCACACGTCCTTTCACTCAATCTTCGAAGAAGTAACCACAAAACCTGCGTCCAGATTCTGGGGAGAAGTCTCCCACACTTTCAGGGTG
>VZTE01001408.1:1661493-1692421 GCA_013397775.1 Eulacestoma nigropectus | reverse complement strand
GGGGGGGGAGGTAGACGTCCTGCCACAGACCCTACGCTGGCTCTTGTTGAACTTCATTAGGTTTCTCTCTGTCCAGTTCTCCAGCTATCCTGACGAATGGCAGCACAGCCTTCAGGTGTATCAGCCACACCCCTCAGTTTCCTGCCATCAGTAAACTGATATGTGTATGTATAATAAATGTATAGCTTAATTAAAATAAAGTCAGTAATTTAAGTAAGTTCAGTTAATTTAGTTAATTAATTAAGTTCAGTTTTACTGAAAGGAATAATTTTGACCAAGAGTGGGAGATTCAAAAGTAGCCACCAGTGCTTGGCTGTTTGGCAGAGTTTAGGATGTAAGCATATATAGCAGAGAACTACAGCTGCATTACTGCATCCCTGCCTCTCTCCCTCTGAGAATCCAGTCTGTGCGTTTACTCCAACTATTGTACCTTCTCCCCTGAGACCTTTCCCAGACCAAATGGGAGTGGGAACAGAAAGCACCTTGTTATTATCTTAATGATAATAAACTCTGAGTCATCTGCACGCTACTTTTTGCATAACTTTCATTTTTCTCTCTCTTTTTTTCTTTCTTTTTTAGGATAAGCAGATGTCAGAGTGAAGAAAGAACATGCGTTTCATTCATTAACACCTCTCAAAAACATAAAGCAGCTTTTCTTTTTAACTTTGCATTATGAAAAGTAACAGCAGTTTTCACTGAGTTCTATCCTGAACAGAAGTAGAGAAATATTTTAGAAGAAGCTGTAACAGATAGTCTTAGGGCCAGTCCCTAACACTTACTAGAAATGTGCTACTGTTTACTCATTTTTATTGTCAGCCATGGACTATGACACAGAAAATTGTTCCAAGAATGCTGACTGTGAATCCTGCCATGATTCTCCTCCACTCCTTCAATGCTGAGTGCCCACAGTTGCTCTTCCACAGTGGCAGTATGTTAGGAGTGAGACAGAGGAGGCATCTGCACCGTTCAATAAATATTACTTATCTGCATAGTAAGGGCTGTGCCACCTCACCTCATCTGTGGATTGCCGCAAAGGTGCTTTGTAACCGGCACTCAGCAATAAACACATAAAAAGAAAGGTAAGACCCTCCAGCTGTATTGTTTCTTCTTATTTTCTGAAACATTTACATAGAAGAATGTTGGTTTTGAGCTGGGTTGTGATCTTCCCAATTAATAAAGCACTTCAGCAGCACTCATTGTAAGGTGAGATAAATGTTGTATCGAGTTTTTATCTAGGAAATCAGATAACTCCTAATACTTGAATTTCATTCGACATCCCTTCAAGAAAGGAGGATAGAGTCTATATTATTAAATAAATTAGTATTCACTGTTTCACATCCATATCTGAGAGTCAGCCACAGAAACTGGCTATCCCAGCTCCTGTTGCCACACATTCAGATCCAGAGTGATGCCTGTTACTGATTTCAAAGGCTGAGTCTAGTCTAAGTGACAGCTGCCAGCCCACCACTGTGGCCTCTTGTAAAATGTATAAATCTGAAAACTGCATGTCCCTTGGAATGGAAACACAGGGCAAACCCCCAAAAGATTGCCCAGTCATACTGAAACAAAACTATTTCTATGCAAGCTTAAATGTCGCTGCCTAGCTGAAGAGAAATTACGTGAGGAAAAAATGCAGAAATTAAATCAGAGCTGAAATAATTTGAGAAAACAGAGACGGAAAGAAAATCAGCCTAAGCCAACAGAGAATTGTTGCTCCACTTCAAAACTTCCATGTCATATAGTTTCTTAAAAGTGATGTTTTCCTGCAAAAGACTTTGATTTTTTTCTGTTCTTTTAGAAATATGCAATTGCTCTGCCTCCACCCTTCTGCAACATCTCCCAGGGAGAACATTGCAGTGCCACTACTCTAGGATCTGCAGTGCACTGCTCCATTGCTTCCTTTATTGATACATGTCTGGAACAAGCTTCCCCATGGGCCTGCTTGGATACATGTTCCTCTGGCTTCTCATCTGTGAGGCTACAGCTCAGCTGTGCCCAGAAATCCTTACTGTGGGTTTGGCTGACACTGCTGTAATGAGGACATGTCTGACAAAGTCATTGGGCTCCCTCCTAAATGTCCCATATTTAATTCACTTCTCTTTTCAGTCTACCCTTTAAGTGTGGGTAACTGGGTGGCCTCTCTGTCCATCTTCCCTGCTTTGTTGTATGTAATGAAGCATGTTCTCTCCCATCTCCAGCATGACCGTGGGGGACTTCCTTGGATTTCTGTGCATCTGAGGCCCTATCCGTAGTTGTCCTTAGCCTTGCTTTTTTCAGCTGTGATCCAGCACTGATGACTCACCTTCTAATCTATCAGGACAGGAACATTCTCTTGCAACTCAACCCCCTCCCTCACTACCCCGTTGGCCCAGACAGATGCTTGCAAGTGAAGGGATTTGTCCCGGCTGCTTACATGGTGCTGTCTCATTCTGGCATCATTCCTGGGAATTAGACGATCCCATCAGATAGACTGGGATGGGGAAGAAATATTTTTTAACTTTCACACTCATGATATAAATAGGAGAATTATTTCAGGGGTTCTTTGTGTTTGGGGTGGGTGAGTAGGGAGATTTCAAAGGTCAATCATTCAACCTTTGCCCAGATTGTCTATTGAATTTTGCAAAAGAACAGCAGGAAACTCTATTAAGTTTATTTTAATTTTGGGGTTTTGTGATTAGCTACTTTCCAGAATAAAGCAAGAATGGTAGAGACAAAAGGTGTGCAGAAACAATCATTTTCTGCAAATGAGACTTTATCCTACTGCTGCAGGCTGAGACAAAAATAATCTCTTCTGAAGGATATGCCACTCCATTATTCACCATTAGGCAGCAGTCCAGGCATTACTGAGAAGCCTTACAGATTTCATCCCAAAACTGCTTTTACACTTTTGTTTAGTAAAAATTAATCGTCATGTTAACCTGACACATGTATGTCCATCTAAGTATTAATATGAGAGCTGCTGGAAACAGGATACACAATTAGTCCAATTCTTGCCATCACAAGCTGTCACATCCGAAAGTAATGTGGAAAATGTCAAGCAGGTACAACACAGCTGCGATATACGTAATCAGTGCGGCCTACCTTTTACACACAACCTGGTTACACGTCACATTCTTGAGAGAAAGGGTGAAGGAGAAAGCCAGCCCATTCTGTCTTCACCCTTATCTAGTTTTAAGTGGAGAGTAATTACTTTCTGAGTTGCTGCCAGCTGACAATCAATATAACTTCTGCAAGTTGAGGCTTGGTAATCTCTGCCATCACCTGCTCTCAGAGCAGAACCTTCACCTGCAGTCACAACTCTGACCTGGACCTTTAGTCTTTAAAGCCTTTACAGTGCTCTCTTGCTTTTGTCAGAGGGTCCCAGCACAATACACACCCAAAGTCTGTTCCAGCTGAGAACAGGCAGAGACTCCTTGGCCAATCCAGGCACATCCAAATTACAGATTAGTCCATATGAGGCCTAGGTGTTGGAGGCACCTTTCTTTCACAGGCCTCAAGAGCTGTGACTGATTAGACATCTCACAGTCCAGGGGCTGCAATTCACCATCACTTCGTATGCATCGACCCTGAGAGCATTGGCTGCTCCTGCACTCCTCTCCTCCCTCCTGTGTTTGATCCCTTCTCTCTCATCATCTTCTGAGAGTTTCCAGCTTTCTCTCTCAGGACTGCTGTTGTTTGTGCTGTAGTGGAGCTACGAGAAGGGGCTGAAAGGGCAAGGAGGGAAGCAGCTCTCAGGCTGTGGCACTCGGCAGAGCCAACAACACAGGGGTCCTTGGCAGCTGACTAAAGCAAATACAGCACAGTGGTACTGCACAGCCAGATGAACGGGGGTCACGCTGGGAGGTGGAAGAAAGCTGTCACATTCTCAGCATGACATTTGGCAGCTCTGTAAACCAGAGTACATGAAACAGGCTGGTAAACTATTTCCCCACCCCCAAGCATGAGCCCCCTGTTAGGAGCTACCTCACATGACCTCCACCAGCTTTACATCACAGCCAGTCTTGCCCTGTGTCTGAAAACCCCACCTGCTTGTCAGAACGAGAGCCACTTCCTCACTATGGGGAGCCAGGACAGGGCAGCTGAAGGCAAAGCCCTCGTTCTCTTATGTTCCCAGTATCAGGCTGCCTCCAATGGCTGTGCTTGAAATCTTCAGTCGATCCAGGTGTTGCCTTTTGCTTGCCAGTCTGTTTCTGCCTGTAGAAAATAGTGCTGCCTGTAACTTCCGCCGTTCATTGCTGTTGACAGCTGCATGGACTGACTGCAATCTGCCAGATTGGATTTTACAGCAGCAGTTCACACCCACCTTTGGAAAATCCACCCACCAACATCCTTCAGGGGCTTAGGCAGGTCTGTTGGACGGCTCCTGGTGAGGGAAGAAAATCAAAGACACTAGTACCGTGTCCATGCCCGTGCTTTACATTTACAGATGAATGGGCACCTCAGGCTTTCATAGGAGCAGTTAAATTGGCTTGTTCTGAAGGGCTGCACATCTCAGGAAGACTCCCTACTGGGAACTGTATTCGCTGGGGCAGAGACCACTGCTCTGCTGGTTCTGCCCTGAACTTCATCTGTGATCCTTTGTCCCTGGTTGCACTAAAAGCATATTAATTTCCAATTTTTCTTTATAGTATACAAATCTCAGTTCAGAGCTTTAGCTGTCCTTTGCCCTGTCTCTAACATTGTTATTAATGTTTGTGTGTAGATCTTTTTAATGGGTCATTCACTAGAGAGTACCTCCATTCCAAACTGACATCTTGCCACTACAGATATACAAAAAGATGGTGTGTTTTACAGTCTTGCCTTTAATGCTGATTGCCTCCGTAATACAGAACGCTACTGGGAAAAAAAAATATTAAAATTCTTGCCTCCAAATTCCTTATTCAAGGATCTCACATTACAGAGAGGCAAATTAAGGACATACTCTACACCATTAGAAAACATCCATTAAATAAAGCTAAAACTGAAGCTAAAATTACATTTTTTTAGCGACTGCATTTTATGTGGCAGCATCACCCCTTGGTGAGCTCTCAGAATAGGCTGCCCATCAGAAATCTGAATGATGCCTCAGCTTAATCTTTAAACATCCAATGTTATCTGCCTAACAAACCAAATTAATCTCTGTGAGTTATGTAATTGCTATTACAAAGAAAAAAAAAGAAAAAGAAAAAGAAAGGAGACTCAAGAGAAACATAAGCAGAGTTTATAAAGAGCTCCAAGGCTGCAATACCCTTTATGGAATAAATGATCCATCCATTCAGCTTGGAACAGGGTCATTGCACGGGACAGCATAGATAAAACATCAGGAAAACATGTCTATCTATTTCTAGATGCTTCTGCTCTATCAAAGCCATGAATAACCCTATTAAAAAAAAATGTTAATTTCCTCCTTGTGCCTCATTCTCTTACTGTATACTGATTATCCCGTTCTGTGGGACACACAGCCACTCCACTGACAACAGGTGGTCACTGGATGTGAGAAAGAGAACGGCAACTGGTCTCAGCTTTCCAAGGACATCCGGCTTCACAGCTAGGTACAATCAGCTGCAGTCTTCAAATTCTACCTTCAGGTTGGAAAGCACGGGTCCAAGAAATGTTACACTAGACTCTACAAACAGTCTGCGTGGTCTATTTATTTGCACAGTGTGCTGGTTTTGTAGCTTTTCCTTGTCTTTACTTATTAATTCTGTACTTCTGTGTCCACAATCTCAATATTGCTTTTTTTTTTCATCCTGACTAACACAAAACAACATTGGCGTGAAAATAGGTTTCTGTGGAAGCCTATTAAAAACACTCCATCCAGAGGAGAATTCTTTTCTAGTGACCTACCAATTAGCCAGTGTTAATGTGTTTCATTCCAGTGGTATTGTTTTATCTTTGCAGTGAAATTGCTAAGTGATAGCACGTGGAATGTGAGAGGGGAATAAGAGCACACTAAACAGCGTGTCCAAGTTCCTACAGGCTAATGGTTATTCCTTTCTAAAGGATCACAGCATAGTTCAGCTTACATTAGAATTTTCCTAATTATGTGCAGATTTATAGCATCCCAGTTCCACAGGTAAATTTATAAAAGCTTGAGAGAGATAATGGAGTGTTCATATTTGCTCAAGTATTCTCACATTTCCTACTGCTGAGGTGGATAATGCCAATGCATATTTCTGCACTACATTATGGAAAAAAGGCTTGAAAAATCTGTGAGTTTTGCCAAAATTGTTGATGAGCTACAGCATGACAAAAAATTAGAGAACACTTTAAAATGTGATGTGCCTTCATCTAGATTTCAGAGTTTGCTTCAATCTGTGTCAGATCTTTCTCTGATAATGGTCCATGCAGGCAAAAATGAGACCCCAGCCCTTTCTAGGGATGTTATAGGTGAGATGTGGAGCCTTGTGACATTTTTAACTCAAAACTTTCTCTATGAGATAAAGGATTATCTTCTCTGAATAAATCTCTAGGTCAGAGGCTATGGTTTGATGCCTGCCTTTGCCACAAGACTAGTTTTGCATCTCAGAGAATTTACAAACAAATTTAATGCTCACACTCCCT
Source organism: Eulacestoma nigropectus (assembly GCA_013397775.1). Classification (NCBI taxonomy): domain Eukaryota; kingdom Metazoa; phylum Chordata; class Aves; order Passeriformes; genus Eulacestoma; species Eulacestoma nigropectus. The sequence continues at coordinate 1,685,878 of VZTE01001408.1, read as the reverse complement.
TCAGTGAGAGCCATTCAGCCCTGTGCCTTGATAAAACTGCTCCTTAATCTTGCCATGCCACTATCCCCCCACCAATGAAAAGGGACTGTACCATGTCTTGTTCATCCTGTCTACTGATGCTCAGACAGCTGGCAGGTGAAATTTTACGATGTTCCCAGGTCCTGCACAGTGCTGCATGCCAACAGGGAGGATCAGGTATGGTTGGGCTGACCAGAGGGTGAGTTCATCCACTGGAGCTTTGGTGTAGGCAAACAGCACCACCCAGCAAAGACAAATTACTGAAAGAAAGTTCTGGGACCGGCTCAACCCACCTCTCAGACCTTTTTAGCAGCTCCCAGCAGCTGGAAGCCTCAGTTAACCAACCAGAACAGGTGAGCTTCTGGCTGCTTAAAAGAGTTGAAGTGCTGTAAGGGCATCCCCCATACATGGATAAATATGCCCTACAAAGTACTGCAGTGTTTGTTGCAAAACCAAGGTGCCACCTTTAATCTATTCTTGGGGAAGAAGAGTTTCTTGTTTTGTCAGCTGCCTATGGCTTCTCTGGAACAAAGAGTATCCCTCACAACAATTTGTGGATTAGGTTTATGATCTGGATTCAGATTTATAAATAATTTCAACCCATCCAACCTTAGAAGAGCAAAAGGTCACTTACCCATCTCACTTACTGGCAGTGGTAAGAAAGAGCCACAAGTATCCCTTCCTATTACATGGCATGTTTCCTTTTGACCTATGTAGACATTCCCCATTTTTTCATTTGTTTGTTTTTAATTCTCACCCTAGGACTTCTAATCATATTTACCACCAACATTTTAAATTCTGCTTCAGTCTTCTTGGACTGAAATTATTTTGCAACTACATTTATTGTCTTTAAACAGGCTTTCAAAATTTAACACTTGCTCAGAGTTAGGTAAATTAAATTCCATTTCACATGTTTTCACAAAGACAAAAATTCATGGCAATAGTCTGTTTTACTTGTTGATTTGGCTGAAGTAGATAGCATGACAAAAATACAGAACAAGAACATTTTAACTTTAATACTTGTAGTGGATAGAAGCCAGGCTCTGAAATAATATTTCTCTTTGTTTTTTAGTGATCTAGGCTCTGGTGAGGAAAAGGTCATTATACGTTGGTTATTGCTGAAGTTAATTTAAATTACTAACTGGTTAAAGTGGCTAATATTCTTGTAGAAATTTTATTTGTTGCAGAGAAGAAACCAGGAGTTTATTGTCATGTGGACAAAGCAGGCTGAAGCCTACCATCTGGACACAGAGCTCTAATAAACAGCACCTCCAGGTGTAGTTGCCATTTCTGATACACATTTCTCAGTCTGCTATTAGAGGGAAACTGTAATGCTTCACTGCTGGCAATTGCCCACTTTTTAGTGATAGCTCTGAGTTCACTACATTGGGCCCATTTCACTAGACATAAACTTGTAAGACTCCTGGCCTAGAGGTGCCTTGTTACTGCTGGTCAGCGTGGCTTTTTTCCTCATGAAACACTAGTTCAACTTTGATTCCGTGCCTAAGAGACACTTGTGGTTCTTAGGAAAAGAACCCACCTGTGAGTGGGCATACTTTAGAAGGCAAAGTTATGTGCATGGTACTTTAGCTTGTATTAGCATCCCTTTTGACTCTCATTGTAACTTCATAGAACAATGTTTTGGAGCAGGAATGGCAGACCAGCTTGCTAGCAAGGCAGTGATACCCCTGCTAATGATCACTATTTGGCCCCTGCAACCCTGGTATTTCTTTCTTTAATGAGGAAATCAAGAGGATATTAAACTCAATTTGTACTGACTGTCTGAGTAACTCTCTAGATGCTTTTCTTCAGAGATAATAACACATTATTTAAGCCAAAAGCTGTCAGCAACCACTGCTCAAATATTGAGGCAACTCACATTAAGAACTCCCACACAGAAACCTGATTTGCTGTTTTGTGTTTATGTACCAGGTCTCAGTTGGTGTGTGAGCTCTCAAGCATCAGGAAAAAACATGATCACAGGGAACAGGAAGAAAAAAATATCATTACATACACAAAAAAGCTAAAACTGTGATCTGACAGTGACTTCAGCAATCCTTGTCCCAGTCTCCCTTTGTCATGCTGGATTATGTGCTTGTGTGCACATGTGCATAGGAGAGAGAGCATGTGAGCCCAGAAACACAAGATTATACAAAACCAGGGTACAAACAGCAGGTAAAAAGCCATAAGGCAGTTGCACAGTAGTTTGTCTTTCGAGTAGGGACTTTTCATCCACAGACACACACACACACACGAGTTATGTAAAAAAACAACAGACTTGAATCACAGCTGTTATTGGTGTTAGAAAATGTGCAGAGGAAATACATCAAATCCTGACCTGCTCAGCAGCACAAGTCTTTCTACTTTTCCAGGAAAGCTTTGAGGAAGGCTCCTGGTGTTGGCCAAAACAGCCACCTAATGTTTAAATGTTATTATCTGTAAATTTTCCAGGTTGATAACTGGCTGATGTAATGACACTGTTCTTGCAACAGGATAGGAGTGCAGCTCCTCTCAATATTAGGACACTTTTTGATTGTTCCCTTATTTATTTTGGGTTTGTGAGCATTTAAAAATGTAGTACAAATTTTTAACAGATATTGAACCCTAGATTAAGTGCATGTGCCGAAGAATTATGGTGGATGAACTTCCATTTCCTGAAATTTCTATGTGTTTATTGAAGATTTAGGGGTTTTGCTGCTTTCTGGTTTTGTTTTATCAAGCTCTCCTATGAACTTTAATCATAATGGCTGGGTAAGATTTTGAGATCTGATTCACAGATTTACCTGTCATAAATGATTTTTAACATGGAGGGTTGTACTCACTTTACCTACTGTGTTTTTTCTCAGAAAAACGTTTACCTTTATCTGAAAAACTATTAACATTTTGATAATGTTGCCTGTCCCTAAGTACACACATGAGCCTTCTGTAATCAAATTTTTATTGAGGAACTGACATGTCTGGTCAGGTGGAGTCAGAAGCAACCCAGTCACAGATGACCAGAGAATACACAGGTATCAGATTTAAAATTCATAACCAGAAAACAGCTTTTGACTGGAAACAGATCAGATAGAGGCAACTGCAAAAGTGTCTGGAAACTTGTACTGGAATAGGGGTTGGAGGATGGCACAAGCTTAGTGCTGTAGCACAGGGTAACAGGTGGGTGGGCTTTTCAGTTATGGTGGAGAGGAGGATTGCTATGCAGAAAGTAATTCCATTATAACTTGGAGAGTTTAGATTCCTGTGAGAAAAAGTAAAAATAAAAAATGAAGAAATATTTGATTCCATAGCAAGGAAGGACTATCCTTTAAAAGGATTATATCAAAATAAGGAAAACCTGAAGTACAAATACAGATGCTTCCATTTGCTCCCAGGAAAGAGGCTTGAAGACACTTCTGGTGTTACTTAGCATGATGGCTCTTATTACAGTAAATTAACTGCTGTAAGCTATGTGAGGAATTCATATTCCAAAACCACACCCAGCAAACCAAGCTGCTAACTTTCCTTTATTTTCATTTTTTACATAAATGCCAGTGATAGGAAGAGTAGAATTCCCTCCTCAACTTGTGGTTTTCTGCAGCACAGTGCATGTTAAGAGCAACATTTTTACTACTAGAAAGTATCTGTACCTTAGGAGAAATCCTAACTCTGGTTTCATGGGAAATCACAGGCAAAGGTGAGCTTATTATGGCCATGGACAAGTAGTTGACAAGGGTTCAAAAAAAACATCCATACCAGGGATGTACTTGAGAAGTTATGAACATGTCTAGGAAATCCATATTTGGGGCCAAATCATGAGATTTGAAAGCATTTCTACCCATCTCTGCGGTATGAGTTGATGGCAAGTTTTATGTCAATTTTAGTACCAGACACATTTAACATTTCATGGGATCAAGAAATCCCATAAACATGGCATTTACTGTAAGTGTTGTCTTGAAGAGCACTCAGAGAGAAATATACTCATACACTATGGCACCTGAATAACATCAGGAAGGAAGTTTGAAAGGGAATATAAAATGGTAAAGAGGTTGATTTTTCTTTTCTTCTGAACAGACTCCAAATTTATCACTGCAGAACTTGGTGTTCCCTTCCAGGTTAGTGCTGCTTCCACCAGTGCGAAAACCAGGCAAACAAAAAGTATGGCTTAGAAGACCACACGTGTGACTGAGATTTGAGTACATATTTTAAGTGTTCTGATTTGGAGAAAAGTGTTAGATGAGCACAAAAAGATGAAGTTCAGGTCACACTGACACTAAATACCTGAATGAGGCAGAAAAATCCTTATTACCAAAGTTTGAAAAAAGACACTAAATCAAGAAAAAAAAGGCAGTCAAATAATATCAATCTGAGTAATGAAGACCAGAAAAGTCATATACTCCCCACCCTCCCCAGCCTAAAATACAATTTGATAAAAGATAATTCATCAAATTAAATTATTTAAAGCATCCAAAAACATCACTGGAGACCATACTATGTGATGGGATGTATGATGGAAAAACAGTCACCACCCATCATTGGAGCTCCTTCTTTGTGTCCCAGATGATCAGTAAAGCATTGTTAAATTACCTGTAGAGCACTAAATAAGTCAATGGACAGGCTGATAAATTTGACAAGCTGGGACAAACTTGATAAGCTATCTGAACAGGTGTAAAACCAAAGTGAGCTCAGCATCAGTGGAACGAGGCTGCAGTTTTAACTGGCTTAGATCCCTGCACCTGTGTTTCTATGCTCGAGCCACCACATCAACGTTTCTTCTTAAATGTGAGTATCTTTAGCAGCTCCCATTAAAAGTTTTGCTAACGAAGCCGCTTTTGAAGAAGTCAATGGAAAGGAAAAACGATTCCCTATAAAGATTTGTATAGGGATCATTTACTCCCATTATTGCAATAAATAATGGCATTGTCCTGATACCAAATCAAAATGTTTACTATTGCTAAAAATCTCCAAGCTCTATATCAATTATTTTATCTTAGACGCATCACTATTATAAACAGTTTTTCCATTGTATAGGATAGTTCATAGGGCCATGACAAAAGAAAGCACTTTTCAGCACAAGGATATAAAAGCTATTTCTTCTGCTGCTTTCCTGTAATCAAGGTTTTATTTAAAAGTTGGGCTTTGAATGTCCTATCTATTTGAGATTTTATATTTCTTTCACTTTCAGTCAGTGTCTACTGCTGTAGAGAACGAAAGTGAGAATTCATTCAAAACCATGGGCTTACTGGATTAGGAAATATGGGTGCTGAATCCTGGAACATATCACACAGAAACACAGAATAAGCTGAGTTGGAAGGGATTCATAAGGTTCATCAAAGTCCAACTCCTGGCCCTGCACAGGACACCCCAAGAGTCACACCATGTGCCTGAGGGTGTTATCCAAATGCTTCTTGAACTCTGTCAGGCTGGTGCTGTGACCACTTCCTTGGAGAACCTGTTTCAGTGCCCAACCACCCTCTGGGGGAAGAACCTTTTCCTAATAACCAACCTAAACCTACCCTACACAGCTTCAGGCCATTCCCTGGGTCCTGTCACTGGTCACCACAGAGAAGAGATCAATGTCTGCCCCTTCTCTTCCCCTCATGAGGAAGTTGTAACCGCAATGAGGTCTCCCCTCAGTCTCCTCTTCTCCAGGCTGAACAGACCAAGCGACCTCAGCCACCTCTCATTCAGCTTCCCCTCAAGGCCCTTCACCATTTTTGTTGCCCTCCTTTGGATGCTCTCTAATAGTCTGATATCTTTCTTATATTGTGGTGACCAAAACTACTTTGTTACTGTTAATTACCTTCCACGATATTTTGAAATCCAAATCTACTGTTGGATGAGGTTTGTGGGTGAATCTTTGGGAGAAAAAATAACAAAACCGAGTGCAAATAACACCTTCCTTCTGCATTCTCAGCCTCTACGATTGGATTATGAGAATGCTGAAAGTTACCCTGAATCATTTTCTGAAAATTACCATCTCTCAGATGATCTTTTCAGTTGAGGAATTGCTATAGTACCTTCAGTTTAAGACCAATTACAGTAAGACAGACTTGGTATCACTATAGCAGTTTTCCCACAGCCCTTGATGTCAGTTTTAGAATAAAAGTTTTTAGCAGACCTCACTACTGGCATAAAATCTCTCTTTCAAATTGATAAATACTCAGCAAGGTAGAAGCTGTGATCAATTTCCCACAAGCAGAAAAGACAAGGGGAAAATATCTGAGAAAGTGTCCAATCTGGATCCAAAAAGCCAACAGGAAACAAAAGGTTTATCAGTTCCCAGTACACCTCTCAGTGTGCTTTAACTTGCATCGTGAAGCAGTCTCAGAGCATGCCATCTGCATGGTGCATTTTTTTTTTTTTTTAGTAAACGAGGGAAACTAAAGGGGTACACCCTCTAACTTGTTGTGGGTGTTCAGCCTATGGGACTAGCCTGGAGCTAGTCCAAAATCCATGAGTTCAGCACCAGCTCTACAGATCTGCTCTTAACCTTCTTGCCTTATCCTTCGTGCCAACAAGAAGGATATTTGGTATTGTCAAAATGCCACCTATACGGTGGCGCTCTCTGCTTGTGAGAGCATTTCCACCCCTTCTGGTTAACCTGATGCTGACAGTGTCACCAGTTAATTTCTCGCCCGATTCAGAGTAACAATCGCAACTCTGCACAAATACCTGTTGCAATCAGACTGCTTTTTCTTGAGCTACTAGTTGGCTTGCTTATCCAGGAGCTTACAGTCCGGATAGCCTCACCCTTGGCAGTTCCCAAAAAGCCTCTGTGCTCCTGCGACTTTATTGACAAGTTTGCCAAGCTGCCAGTCACATTCTTCCACATTTTTGTTTTCTACTTTTTTGTTTTCACTTCTGCTTACCCTTGCTTCTGCTGGGGCTGAAATTGTTGCCAAACCTCCCAGGTTTGCGTATTTCCCTCTTTGTACCATCTCAGTTAGAGAATGTTGTCGCATGGCAACACAATGCAAAGCATTCATTTAGTGACACAGAACACTCTAGTTAAAGGCTATTTCAGCCACACATGCATTCATTTTTGTGGAGAAGAGTAGATAGAAAAAAGGGAAAATATCCACAGATCCCACAATCCTTCTTTATTTGGAAGAATGGCTTTTAAATGAAGTCAAGCAGTATCTTGTTTTATCATTCATTTATTTAGCAAAGAAAGGAATGAATTCAAATACCCCACACAATGAACACATATTATTCCCTGATATCAAGATGCAGATTCGCTTGTGAACAATTTTAAATGAATCTGTTTTCTTACAACTGAAGTCATCTTGTACTGTGCATGGATTTGTGCAGAAGCAATACATTTTGGGCTCAATTCTGTAAACACATTAAAATAAGTAACTTCTTACATCTGTACCATCGATCTCGGTGTGGTTACTTACCTGATGAGTAAAATCATACTCAAGAGCCTAGCTTATGCCAACCTAGGCATGGAAATGACACTGAAATTTAGAAGTATATCTCTCTAGGCTCACTGCAGTGTTGGTGGAGAGACACAAGCCCTCATCAGGATGTAATGCTGCCCATATTAGTATGTTTTCCTAGATGAGACATAGGGGATGCTGATGGCAGCTACAATAAAAATTGGCCAGACGCCTCAAGCAGAGTGAGATAAGCTTGGACCAAACTGTTTACAGAATTGATCTCATACAGCAAAGCCATTATGCATACAATCAACATTAGGAATGTGCTCATGTTGTGCCGATTTTATTAAAACTGGTCCCACATTTAAAGAAGTGAATATATTCATTCAACAATTATGATGAAAAAAATATTGAAGCATTTAATCCTATTAACATTTATTTGCATCTGGGACCTCTTTCTTTTCTGGTTTGAACAGCCATATTGTCTGATGCTCTGAGAACTTTCTTCACTAACATAAGTGCTTCAGTAGCTCTTGATTTGTATGCTGTCGTGGTGTTTTCCCAGGGGCTGTTGTGGAGCCCTGGTAGAGCTAACTAAATGCACAGTATCCTACACCCATGTGAGACTTTAATCAGTACTGCTTAATAGCCAGGAAATCAAAGTCGTTTAAGCCCCATTCTTTCTTCCACTCTCTTACGAAATTCCTAATCCTAGTCAAAAATCTCTTGATTAGTTTTAGCCAAACCACACTGCTTCAACATCAGGTGACTGCAAACGGCTGGAAGAGCTTCTACATAGAGTAACTTAAAAAGGCCATAAAGACCATCAGACTCAAATCAAAGTCCAAGATATATCTGCAAGCACAGGAGTCCATTTCCTAAGCAACCAAGGAACATATGCTATGGTTCAGACATAAAAAATAAGCACAAAATGTGTACTCAAGCCTAGTTGTACTTTGACTTGGCCAATGAGTGTACATACCATGCAGGATGTGACTGGCAATCTTGCTTCCTCCTCCCTCCATACAGCAGGGCTATGTGGAAATAGCTTTACTTAGCGAATTTTCCTTTATCTGCCAAACTGTTTGCATTCAGAATAGCGTTTTTAAATTTATGCCATCATTGTAAACACGGTTAGTAATATTAACTAATGGCATCGGAGGTAATATAATTATTTATCCAGAACAGATCACTTTATTCAAGCGAAAGGATGAACGATATTTAAGCATGGCATTTGATGAGCAAGGGACTTGATTTTCCCTTTCAAAGAACAGAACAATGCTTTCATAACCAAATTTTATCCTTGAGAAAGTTTGAGATCTCTATTGGCTTAAACAATGTTTGCAGGAAATGCCCACTTGTTACATTTTTGACAGAAAGATAAAGAAGAGCTTTCATGAAGAACTGGACATCGTTTAATAGGGGATTTGGCAGTGCTAAGTTAATGGTTGGACTTGATCTTAGATGTCTTCCAACAGAAACAATTCTATGAAATTTGCTTTTCACCAAAACGTGTGTAGCCAGTTTCAGAAAAGATGCTAAATAAAGTAAGTTGAAAATTAATAGACTGCGCTTTGCTTTGCTCCATGTACTAGGAAAAGCTGTATTAAACTACCTGGGCAGCTACATAGAATTCAGAAGATCAAAATACTGATACAGGCAGCGCATCTGGAGTGCTCTAGAATTACCTAAGACACAAATATCTAAAGGCTTTAAAATCTGTTGTCTCACAACCTAGCTTGACAAGGAGATCTTGCCATCAAGTTTTTTTCATTTAAGTGCTGTGACATTTCCACATTTATCCCGCTGCTTCAGATAGAGTTTTGAATATATTTCTGCCTGTGATATAGAACAATTAAATTTAGGAAGCTAAATGACAGAGAAAAATAATTAAAAGAAACACTTTCCTGACACGTTGGCATGGGAGCTGCTCAAAGATCTGGAACACCTGAAATACTCCTTTGGGAGAGGGAAGTGCAAGCAGACTGAGCATCTGCTAAATGCACTTCTAGCTATGATCATGCAGACCTAACCTAGGGTATTATTATCACCTATATAACACGTATCTAACGTATGTATTTATCCATGAAAAGAATGGAAAATAGATCACTATTAAGATAGGTGTGCCTCAAACTACTGAGGAGTTAGGAAAAAAAAGATAATTTCAGTAATTTTAATTAAAAAAGGTTAGAAATAAAAATACATAGTTCAAATATTTTAAAGATACTGGTCATAAAACTAATAGTCTAAATATAAAATCTGGAAGTTGGACTAGTACAGGGGCAGAAAGGAACAATGTTGCTCATATGTGTGTATGTACATGCACTGCTTTTTCTCGGCAGTAGCAACAATATAGGTTTTATTTTATCTTATTTAAATATAAAAGTTATCTTTTGGCATGAACACAGTAATAAAAATACCATACTGGTTATGATTTGGAGAGCTTTTCTCCCCTCTATCTCTTGCAAAGAAAATTTTCTCTTACCCAGGGCAATCAGCTAATTTATTCCTGGAAAAACAAAACGAATGTACAGTAAAAAATCACAAATTATAGAGACCCAGCATGATTATACTTTCTGGAGATGAGCTGGTGTGAAGGTGAGGTGCTTTAATTGACTGAGTTAGGAACAGGGAGAACTATTCAGCTGGAAAAAATAGGCGGCTGATCTTAATTACTTTCATAGATGGTAAATGTGTGTTCATTTTACTGCATAGCATTTTAAAGACCACTTTGAATTTTTTCATTTTTCTGCAGAACAGATTGGAAGCATAGTGCTACATTCAGATCTATCCCCACTCAAATATATAGCTCACTGCCATCAGTAGATAGTGTGTTTACCATTGCTATGTAAGTGCTTCTTGGTACTTTTTGATTTTTTTCATACATAGTTGTGAATCATTATAATCTGTACATGTTTCTTCTCTATTTGTCTATCATAACAACCTAATTAGCAAGGGCTCTAAACAGAATGGAAACATTTCCATTCTGCTTCTCCTTGCATACCTCCCTTGTATTCTAGTGCGATGATCTTTGCTTTTAGCACGAAAATGAAAGCCCAGTTCTTTAATCCTTAGTATTCACTTTTAATTTCTTCTCATAAGCTTCTGAGAATAGCAAATGCTTCCTTGCTACTATATACTCTGGAAAATCTGACTCAAATCCCTGCAATTTTCTTTTTAGTTATACATCTGGAATTTCAGATACAAAAATAACCATGATACAAAAATGCTATGAATGTGGGTGAAGACAGACACAACAAAGAAAAATGGTATAAAACTTTGTCTTTCCTCATCTACCACTACAAAAGGAATTAAAACTGATAACTTAAAACTCAAACAGTATTTTAAATATTTACATCAATGAAGTCCAACAAGATCATCACTTAAAACACCGTAAGAACGTTCCTCTAGGGGCTGACTGATGTAGGTCAGACATGGCAGCAAGATGAGACAGCCCTTTGCACATATATCTAAGTTCTCTGCGCCAGCTTTGTTTGTTGGACATGTGCATATAAAGTAAAAGCCGGAAAGAAAAAAGCAGACCTATGATTATGCCTACATACCCCCGAGAGCCAGGGATGGCACACAAAAGACGGTGCAGTTGTACTGTTCTGTGGCCAGCCTGGTGGCGAGTGCCACAGCCATGAGAGACAAGCATTTTCCATGCACACGCACCAGGGGGAGGAAGCCTGTGGAATGCCACAACAAACCCGTGTGCTGCAACAAGGCTGCTTTACTAAAGACACACAGAAAATCCTCCCAGTGTGCCTCTCCTGTCTGCCCTCCCCCCTCGGCCTCCCCGTGGGACATGCCCTTCCACACCCTCGCAAAAATTAAACTGAACAAGGTGAAGGCTTTATGTGACTGGGCTCGGCTTGCAACTGGAAACCACTGACCCTGGAGGCATCCGGGTTAATTACAAGATTGCATCCCCTGGTACAGCCTTAGTACTTCTCTGCACTCTGAGCAGCTGAACTGCAGCCAGAGTGATTTACAGCCCAGGAAGATCAGCCTACAGAGCCCAGAGCTGCTGCAGAGGATCACTAAACCTCCCCATCTTTTCCTGTCATCTCCAGCATCTTGTGAGCTCTTTTTGGCAGTGTGAGCTTCAGGAGACTGCACAGAGGGCTAACAGCAAAGCTCCCTTTTTAAACCCCAAGGAAATAAAAGACAACACCTAAAAAGAAAATTAGATTGGTACTCCTGGCACACGTTTAAGGGGTAACATTATTATTTCTTTTTAAAACTCAGGAATTACTTAGTCACTTGTTAGAGAAATATGAGTGGAAATTTATGAAACCGAGCGAAGCAATGCAATCCTCATGAGTGGTCCAGCAACACCGAGGGGCTACAGCTGCCCCTGACACTGAAGGCCAACCTTGCATTCTGCAAAGAAAACATCATGCCACAAACAGGCGGTTTGGGCTTTTGGCAGCAATGGGACGTTGATGGCTTGGATCGTGCTTGAAATGTCTCTGAACTTCATCTCTGAAGCCTCAATCACATGAGCACTCGAGTAGCACAGGCCTTGGGGACTGGGGAGTTACAGGAGGCCAGAAAATACACAAGCCCATTAGTACTCATCATAATTATTGAAATCTGTAAAATAGGTATTAGAATAAGTCTTTGCAGTAAGATGTGGATTGAAGTATTTGTTTCTCTCTTCTAGAATCAGGTTGTTTTTGTTAAATGCCTGTGAGGAAAAAGAAAAAAAAAAGAAATAAGAAATTGAAAAGGACATAGGAAAGGTAAACACTAGGTGCTCTTTCACCAAGGCAGTTTTTGTGGCAAGTATCTGTGTATAGTAAGCCAGTCAAAAATCCACTGAGAAATACCTGTACATTTAGAGAAACTTGCATTTGCATGAAGTATCTTCTTACATAATAACATTCCTACAGAAAGCAATTCTACTTAATAAAGCCAGTAATTTTCCCCCCAATATTACAAAACTAATTTTATGATTCTATGAATATTTTTAATCATATATACGTGGTTCTTCCTATTAGAATGAGTCACTTATTATCTTTTTACTGAATAAGAATTATTTTCTCTTCACTGCCTTAATTCCATGATTTTCAAGTGGCAGAAATGTCTGAAGGCCTTAAGAGCACGAATCCTGTATTTTAAAAAAGTGATATGGGTATTTAGAATACGAATTTTCAAAGGATTGGGTTTTTTTTTGTTTCTGTAGCTATCTAGAGAGATGATTAGTGGAATTTGAAAAAGCTTTAAATTAGGTTCATATTCCACTGCCGACTAGAAGATCCAGACTTTTCTTGCTGTTTTTAATGTATTTCATTAAAATGTCTTTAATGAGAAAGAAAAACGCCAAAATTAAGAACTGGATTATCTAGGTAGGATTTAAGAAAAATCCTCATTTGCAAAAAAGCTTTGCAGCTGCATGAATAAATTGTGTAATCTGAAGATACTGAACTAGGTATTTCCAGAATGCACATCCTTTCTTAATTCAGTGAATTTGAAAAGCAGAGTTATTTTAAAAAGTCACAAAAATAAAATAGCACTTTGGGAATAATGATGATATAGTATGGATATCATTATAGACTCTCAGTAAATCTGTACTGCTTTTTCACAGAATAGTTTGAGTATAAACACTAGCTGAGAGTCTGACCCAGAATATATTCACCAGATACATCTCCTGTATAGAGACATAGTGCAGGGAGATGAAGAGTGACCTTGATACCGGATCATCACAGCCAAAGGATTTTCTTCAGTAGATGCCATGGTGATTGTTAATGGCCCTATTTACTTCTTGAACAAGCCACTAGAGAACACAATTAGGAAAAAAAATCCCACAAAACAACTTGAGTGATCTGCTTTTTTTTCCAGGAAAGCCTGCTGTATAAATTAAACACACATGCAAAATCCAACTTCCTGCCTAACAGGGATTGACAAGTGAAAAGATCTGCAATTACAATACCTCAAGTGAAATCTACTTTTGCCATTAACAATCAGGATAAGTTGATCTCAAATGCCACTGCGGAAAAGTAGCAAGGAGAATTCTTTTGATACAGCAGAAATGTTGTCTAGGTACATCGAGTAGCTCCCAGCCTTCTGCTCACCTTGATGGCTTCTACAGAGTCGTATTTGTCCAGTTTGTTGATGTGGTTGGTGATGCTGGTGTTGAGCGGAGCGGGTGACACCGGGTGGATGACAGTCGCGTCGTGGGACTGCTGTTGGTACCGCTGGCAGTAAGTGTAAACAAGCAGGGTGAGAAGGCAACCCAGGATTGAGCTACTTAATCCCACTGCGATCATGTGGAACATGTTGAACTCTGCAGAGCGGAGAGAAGAAGATAATCTTAATTTTAAGGCAGTAGCAGTAAAAGCTTCAGCTCGGGGAAAAATGTAGACAAGTGTTTGATTCAAATAAGGATAAGGGAATTTTCATGTGTTTCCCTGAAACATCTCAATTGCAATGGTTTATCCCTACAATAGTAAATTCATTTTACCTCCCTGAATGGACATTATAAGAATCTTAGATACCCATACAGCTCTGTAAGTAGAGATCTTTGAAAGACGCTTAAACAAGCTCAGAACACAAATAAAAGAAAAATTAATTGCATTCCGTATGTTTGAATAGTTCATCATTTTTTTCTCCAGAGTGTATAACAAAGCCTTGTTATATATAAATTATGTATATAGTGTATATACATAGCTTTTTTCTTTCAGTTAACTACAGCATCACCTCCTCTGCTGCTATTACAGTTTTTTCTCTTACACATAGTGACTCGTGGCAGAACTGACAAAATCCTGATATCTTTGAACCACATTCCTGCTTTCCATAAATGTTTTCCCTATCTCTTTTATTGGATGCATGTCCCAGAAGCAGCAGCATACATTTTTCCATCTCTGCTTTGATTCTTGCTGGTTACCATTCTTTCTGTATCTTGGCCAGTTTGTTCCCTTCTCCAGCTCTTATAATTTTTTCTTTATATAAGGGGGAGTAAGGAATAAATGGTAGCATTTTAGGGGAAAATGGGAAGTGGCGAGAGATGGACTCCTTGAATCTCAATACACCTTTAAGCATAGCAGCCAGAGAATGCAAAGTCAACAACTCAGAGCCCAGCACTCTCCTATCTGCTCTGCTCTCCAAAGGTATGCTGGGATCAGACCATGGGAAACTCTCTCCACCTACGCAAGGATTTAAACTGAGAGGAAGCCCATTGCTGCATGAAACTAGAAGGGAATCTAAAGCACAATAATCCCCTGATCTTACTGAACAGAGATACCAGGTCAGATATGGCACCATTAGGATTAGCTCAAAATAAACAAATTACACTGCTTTCTATTGTTATTTCAAACTGGACCTGTGCTTTTTGATTAGGACGATGTTGGAAATTTCATTTTAACATGACTGAAAATTTGTTTGTTGTTGCCTAAATGTACAAATGAAGGATTTTAAACTGATCTACTGGTGCTAGTCTTAAAAACATCTGTTAGATCTTTTTCACTGTAATACAGAAAAATGGGCAAATACATGGTTCTCATTTTTTGTAAAACCTAGGGTAGGACCTTTACGTACCTACTGAGTACTTAGAAACACAAACTAATATTTAGGTGACTCAGTTGACTGCATCAATATATCAATCTATCACTGAAATATCCTTCTACACCTTTATAAGAGTTTCCCAGTGTTCCAGAACTTGGCAAAATGTTTTCAGAATACCACTGCTAATTAGTGAAAAAATCAAATTACATTATCCTGGCTCCCATAACAAGTTACCATATGCACAAGTACCCTTGTATAACCTCTGTGTTTTCATTGTCCTTTATTAGGTTAAAAATGAAGCTTATCTGTGCATGGAAGAATGCTAGAACTGGCCAGAGCTATTACCATGACGACACAGACTAAGCGTGATAGCTCAGTACAGAAAAAAAAAGTTCATTTTCCTTTTTCTTTTCTTCTTCTTCTTGTTTAGTGGTTTTAAAAGCTTTTCCTTTCAAGATTTGTTTTGCTAGCATCACGACTCTTCAGAATGGAACTTTTTACTTACTTTTTAGTTTTGTCTCTGGCAATGAAGCTGAAAATGAGTCCCAGATAGAGTCTGAGCTATTAAATAGGTTAGCAGGCTGTTTTTCTGCTGTTTATTTGGAGCCCAGAAGAGGTTTGTGGACTTATTATCCTGAAAAAGGTGGAGCAACTTCACAAATTTTGACCTACTGGTAACTAGATTATTACAGATATTTCTTTTTGAGTACAAGGGTGACTGCCATATTGAAAAAGAAGAAAATACAAACACCCAATAATCCATGTTCTACTCTCAAAGGTCACCAATGACAGATGGATATTTAATGAGAAATCTGGTAGTAACTACATTTTTCTGTACAAGTAACTACTTTTTTCTGTACAAGTGTAAATAATGAGAATGCAGCATTTAGAAGGTAGAATAATACTAAGGGAGTGCAAAAGGTGAAACATAAGCAGAAAATGGGGAATCAATACTTCAGCATTTAATAGACGACTCCAGCTGAAAAGCTTACCGCCACATCGTTTCTCTTCTATGCTGCTGGATCGTGCCACTGATATTTCTAGAAAAATAAATAAACCACTTAGCCAAGGAGAAAAAATATTACAGAGAATTTCTAGTTAGATTAACACAGCAAGGATTTAAAAATTCATTCTATTACATCCACTTCAAATTCAAGGTAAAAAATACTTTTACTATGTGGTAGAATTAATAGAAGGGACCCATGACATCTTCAGGTTCCTTAGTTTCCCAAGCAAAAGCAGCAAGTTATTTTCAATTCCTGCCTCAAAACATCTCTGGAATTAAAAGGATGAAAAGCACAAGAAAACATTTTTTGTGGAGCTTAGGCTTGTGGAGAAAGAGCTGATTTACTGAAGTAAAATTAACTACAGTTTAATTACCTTGTGTTCAAATGGGCTCATTACTTCTAGAAGTTGCATCTAGCACTAATGTTAAAAGTGGGAATTTATACATCTTCAAAAAAGATGACTGCCAATTTCATAGGACTCAGTTGTAAACTAATAAAATGTAATTCTAGCCTGTATCCTTATCATTTTTACTTTGAAAAAATACAGGATAAAATCTGTTGGCAATCAAGTTTTTCCACTCCTTACTTCCAGACCACAGTTTCTATGAAGGGAAGTTCTGCCTTACAAATCAGTCTCTTGAACCTCTCTGAAAGGGTCAAGGATCATGTGTATGCAAGTGGGGTAGCTGACACAGTACACCTGGATTTCGAAAAAGCAGAATTTTAAGTTCTTTGATAACACCTTTCCAAACAACAAATGAAGCGAGGGAAAAGATACAGAAACCGGCTAGTACTGTGTGCCCAGTTCTTACAACAGAGGAAGGTTGCCACTTCTGCAGGGGTTAGGCTTTTCAGCTAGGAAAAAGCTAGCTTTTCAGGGAGGAAACCCTTGGGTTATAGGACCTGGATGAGTAAAAGCAAGCTGAGTGAACCAAAGCAAGCAAGCTAGATTCCCTAAGGTGGGGGTAATGGGCATGACCTTATCTGCTGTGTTACTGGTAATGTGAGGAGGAGCAGCAAACAAACCAGAAGGGCAAGAGACGTGGTGGCTTGTTTCGGATTCTGAAAATGCCTACTTTCCAAAACAAGATGTAGAGCTTGTATTGGATTAAGCTGCAGATTCACAGAACACGAATATTAATAGAGCTTCAAAAGCCTTAGAAAAGGGAAAATACAACGTGGGAGTTTTTGCTTTCATACTGACATTTTTCACATTGGTTTTAGAGGAAAATACTATTTGGAAGTTAAAGCATTATGCACCATCCATAAAAACAGCATTTAACTTTGTTGATATCTTTGTTATATTGTACTATAGTTTACTGCACAGTCACACAAAGAAAAGATTGCTGCACTGAGTAAACACAGCCACTTTTCAAATGATACATTAAAATGTAAATTTTTCTGTCTGTGAAAAGACCCCTAGCTTTTTTTAATGTACATACAGAGAAAGTCGACTGTTAACAGCAGTGCATTGTGACCACCCATACTGTTGTGCGGATTTAAATGACTGCTGTGATTTAAAAACCAAAGTACAGTCATGAGTTTTGACAAATACTATAGAATAATACATAACGTGACTATCCATCAGGTACTTAGCAGTCATGGGGGAGATAAGGACTGGAGGCAAAGCTTTACCTTTACCAAAAGTATTTACCTTTCTGAGCAATTATTAATGTTAAGGGACTCTCTGAAATGATTTTCAGATTAACAACCACAGCACTCATTTTGTACATGCAAACCACAAAACCTAGAGCAATGTTTCTCTAATAATCCTAGCCTCAAAAACACTTAAAATAAAAAGCAAACTATTTCTACTTGCTGTGTGTACTCATCCCCTGCTACCAAGTAGAATGGGAGAGACCTGCAGAATGCTGTGACAATGACTAACCAAAGTCCCGGGCAGTGACAGTAGGGACAGCTCTACAGCACTGAGTTAAAAATGCCAGATTTTTATGTAGGCACCAGATCTAACTACATTGTCACTACACAGGAGACCAACATCCTTGTGCTGACTGAAGGCAAGTTCTGCTTCAGCTCATGGATCTGCACAGTGCAGTCTGGAACAGTGCTATGCCTCTGTCCTGAAGTCTTGAGAGATTTCACTAATCCTTCAAGGAGCTGGCTGATCTCACCTGGTATAAAGTTGGAGTCCACAGCACAGGCTCGGCTCTCTGTGGTGTTGCCCGTGCACTGGCTGCCCACAGGGAACAAAATGATGCACTGACGAGTGCGGGTCTGGAAGCCAGACGAGTCGCAGTCAGACCACTGGGACCACTCGGACCAGCTGTCTGCAACAGGCAGAGAGGGACACACACACAGACACTGTGACTAAGGAGTTCAAGTACACTGAGTGAGAGAGAAATAGCTTGTATTTCTGAGTTAGGACAGAAGGCCTCCTCCCAAGCTACCACCACCTAGCAGAGGGCAGCTCCTTCATTCTGATAAAACAAAGGCAGTTCGGCTTTGGCAGAAGTCTCTGAAATGTGGATGTGATAGTAAATTTGCTGCAGATATATTATGGTTTTGCCTTCTGCCATGGCCTTTGTGCGTGGAAATGAGAAGCTGGGGGATTCTGTGGGGGTGACTAAAATGATAGCTGTGGAATTAATACCAGTCTATGTCATTAGGGTGGACAAGGGCACTGTATTTTTTTATGTACCTGACAAGTAGCAATGAGAACTGTAAGAGCATATATTCCAATCTGAAACAGGATGTGTATTTAACCACAAAAATACTAGCATCTTGAAGATTTTTTAAAGTTTTCTTTTTTAGCTTTTGCTATTTCAGGTCCATTTCTTGGCTGTAGATTCTCATCTTCTCTTCCTCATTCAGTTCGTCACCTTCTATTTCTTTTCTATATTTCTTCTTCTCCTTATGTAGCTTTGATTAAGATATTTTTATTTCATGCCTGTGAGATCTCAGATACTTTCCTTAAATAAGTGAATTGATCTCATTCCCATGACGTGCTGTGAGTTTACTATACTCAGCATTCTTACAACTCAAGGCCAAGCCTTGCCTTCGTAGGAGTCTTCAGAGTTTGGCAAATGTAGTAAAGACAGAGCTCAGGTAAACTTCCTTTCTTCTGGCAGCTTTTCCACAGCGATAGATTTCATGGTTTTGATATGGAATAAATAGTCCTACTATCCCAAACCAAACTTGTTTTTACATCAAAATTTTAAGTGATTTTATGCCAATATGAAACAAATTTACAAATTTCATTTTGCTTCAAATGAAAAACTGTGTATTTTCTAATTTTGATTCAGGTTAGATTGAAGAACATTACAATTTGTGAATTAGTGAAGCTTTTCTTCACTGTCAATCAGGTGGAAAGTCAAGGAAGTTTTACACTCTGTGGGGCCCCTTCCAATACATTGTATAATTCCAGCACACAAGGTTCACACTTACTCATTACTTTCCTCTTGTTCACACAGGAAAGAAGTTAAAACTCTCAGTCATCTAAAATTTAACAAGAATTCCAGCAGGAATATTTGCGACTGCAGTCTTGAAAAATGCCAAGCAAGAGATGTTTATGAAATAGATTTACCTAGCAGGTAAGGTAAGAACCAGGATATTGATATTTATGAACAATTAGCAACTGTCTGGATGAGGCCTTCTTTGAACAACAGGACAAATACCTTGATACAATCAGCTTGTAGAATCTTGTTATTGTGAGTGGCAGATATACTCAGCTCTGTCCTTTGGCTTTTCTGTTTCCTAGGAGAGGTCCTGGGAGGGCCTCATTTGCAGAGTGGGCACTAGAAGCACACAGGCAGATGCCAAAATGTAGTTCAATCCTAATTCAGGGGGTAGGAGAGCTGAGGTGGGAGTCAAGCAAATGGACAGGCTTCTTCCTGCTTACTTAGGGTGGCACATCCAGGAGCTGCTGTTATCACCACAAGTATCAGCTGCTGGATCTAAGTAAAATAAGTATATGGATCTTTACCCTAAATATTTAGTAACAATAAAGCCCTGCTCATTCAGGTTTAAAGGAATGCTGCTCATTACAAATCTTGGCCCAGTTCTCACTGGTGGCAGAGCATGCTTAAGCCAGAGCCAAGACTCTTGTCCAGTCTTAGTATAACTGGGACATACACAGTAGGTGCCAAAATATTTGTGGGCATCCTAAATTCATCTTGTTGGCTGGTGCACTCTGCAGCCCCATCTTTTCCAGTGTGCTTTTGACCTGCCAGATGTTTTGTTGAAGAAGCTACATCCCATGATAAAACAGGAATTTCAGAGTACACATGGATCATGCTAAGTCACAATTGGATGACTTGGCAAGGTTACTGTTTCATCTTGCCCCTTAGGGGACCCATGGAAACGATGTGAGTCCTGTGGTGCGCCAGACACTACAGAACAGATAGTCCGTGGGTCTGATGCTGAGCTGATCAGCTTCATCTGGCACACTGAATGACAGAAGAAGGGAGGGGGGGACATCAGTGCAAGCATGAAACAGAGGGTCACCCCTACAATGGTGGATCCTCACACCAAACCTGTGGTTTGAGGAGGTTGTTGGGAGCTCAGAGAGCTGTAGAGAAGTAAAGCACTCAAGACAGATTGATTATGATTTCGAACTGCCAGACCTGCCCCTTGTGGAGCCACTATCTCTGACATCACTGGGAAGCTGAACACATAGCTTTTGCGTGCTCTCCTACTGACTCGGCTATCCTGCCTCATTCCTTTGATTTCTCTATTTTTAAAGTATGTGAGGCTCTCTTGCACTTAAGGCAGGAGCCTCTCAACTTGCTCCTCAGTTCTATGCAAAAGTCGTAAGAATGTAAAAGAGAGGGTGGACTGGAGAGGTGTTTAACCTGGAACTGCTTTTCACCTCTAACTCGTGACATGTCATGTCTTCTTTGTACAGTCTTGGCTGGCCTTTGAAGATGGGTAAAGATAAAGCAGTTCTTAAGAGATCCCTTGGTGAAGGCAGCATCGCAGAAAGATCAGATTAATCAATGTAACATTATAAATTTCTTTCATGCAGAATTACAACACCATTTCTAAATGCTCAGCTGCTTTGTCCATTATTTGTATGTGTGAGTTACCAATCTTAAGGACAGAATGTATTTTCACCTCTTACAGAAGCAGTAAATACTTTAGGTATAAAATACTGTTTTATGCAACATATTACAGACACCATTGCAACTGGTTGCACTTACTGATAATCAGTCACTACTGAACAATACTGCAATGCTTCCTTTCATATTGCTGTGAATGTATTTGGATAAATTAAAACTACAAACTCAATGACAGAGCTTTTAAAATGAAAGATGAGAAAAACTGATGTGTTTTGCAGACACAAGCCTGTTACTTTCTTTTAAGTGCATACTTGAATACTTTCAGTTGGATTTGCCAAATCTCTATATCCTCAACAAATCCTTAGTATCAGGATTCCAGAAAGTTTGTTTTTCTGCTAGTTTTGTTTGGCAAAAAAAAAAGTAGTATTTCAAATGCCAAAAAATCTTCACTCTTTTCACAACTTAAGAAATGTTATAAATCATTTCCATTTATGCATATGCATTTCTGTGTTGGTTGGTTGTTCTTAGATTCCAAGCATCATTACTATTCTCTTCTTACATTGAGCATGTCACTCAAGCAGTGAACGTCAGCAATGCTACTTTCAGATCTGCACAAGGAAGAACCACTCCTCACCTGGTCCTTACCACAAGAAAACGGCTCTGCAGGCATTCAAGCGTCTGTCCAAACTTGATCTATGTAGCACTGTGGTTATTTTTGACCCATACCCATGTGAAATAAGAGCAGTAAAAAGCAGTTTTGAAATCTATATTGTAAACATTAGGCAAGGGCCATTCTCATAGCTAGCTAGCTAATGATGTGCTGTTTCAAAAACCTATGGCAAATTTTCAGTGAGATTAAAATATTAATAAAACATTACAATAAAAAATACATTTTAAGCCTCTGAAATGTTATTGTTTTATAAGGGTTTCCACTTTCTTGAACCAAGATGAAGGAAACCAACCTCCTACTCCTTCCTGTATCTGCTCTAAAATTTGGGTCACAGGCAGGTCAAAATAAGATGACATTATTTATGAATGTTTGCAAACTGTCATTTATAGGCAAATGGTGGTAGAAAATAAATGCACAACAAGAGAAATAGCTACAATACTAGCACAATGAACACTCCAGCTCTAACCTTTTAAAGATGCCTTAAGGATTTCGTGGCAGCTATGCAACTGCTACATACAAATGTACACTATTTGTCTTAAAAAATCAAATCATCAACTGATTTCTATGCTTGGATTTTTTCTTTTTAAACCCAATACAGAGTGTTGCATCTGCTTCAGTTTTGACAAAGTAGGTACTTTTATTCTGCTGGAAGATATGTAGTGCCTAGAAAGGGAAAGAATCGTAACAACTAAAATGATCCATTCAAACTCATGGGGCTTTTGCCCTCCCATGCACAGCCTCACCATATGAGCAGAAAACTTTTGCTGTGAAGTCTAGGAGCTCTAAGTGAAGCAAGTAATACAGTGTGGCATCAGAACTCCTTCCTTCCTTTTGCTGTTGCCTGTAGTCCACTAATCGGCAAGTTTATGTGGTTTTAATCTCAATTTCTCACTTAAATTCATTTAAAAAAACCATTAGTTTCCTTTAGTATGAGTCAAAAGGCAGAGTCAAAGTTACAGAAATAGACATGATCCATAATATCATACAACTAGCAGGAGTGCTAAGACATTTCATCTACTAAGCACACCACAGTCATTTAAAAAGATCAAGTTTTTGTTCCTTAACATCCAAAGCTGAAGAAGGAATTTTATAAAGCCTATGAAAGTTTTCTTTGTGTTTTATATGAAAACAGGGCAAATATTATCTACTTGAAGGACCTAGTGATAACATGTATTGAATATCAACATCAGCAATTTGCTTGCTGTGAATGTTTGGTGTTGTAACAAAAGCGCTTCTTTGTGATATTTTTATTAAAGGTCTCATAAACCGTTTGCATGGTCCACTTCAAATATTACACAATTTTATTTAATCCAGATCGAGACATGGTAACTTAGATTTTAATTTTTAAAGAGGGAGGAAGGAGGTAGTGTCCCGTAGAACATATTCTGCTAGTACTTGATTTACTTTAGCACTGGAGCATGTAAGAGCTGATTGTGCACTTAATAAGGGAGGGATATTATTTGCTTCTAAATAACAGATCAAGGATATTATGTTGCCTAACTGGGAATGCCTTATCCAGTGGCACATAAAGAACAAATGGATGGGCTGACTGGCCGTACCTGGACATGGCTGTGTGTTGCAGAGGGCTTCTTCAGTGTGCAGGCCAAGGCAGATATCTCCTCCATACGCCGGGGCTGGGTTTGTGCAGGAGCGGGTTCTCATGTAATGCCCTCCTCCACACGTTGCTGAGCACTTTGACCACGATGACCAACAAGACCAGCCTCCATCCACTGAAAAGACAAAGAATACTGCGTTTTTCTAAGCTGATGTGAGACATGACATATTCCAGCTCATCTTTCTCATATTCTGTGGATCTAATTAATGACTTAATGAAATTATGGGATATTTTTAGCTGCCACTGAACATAGATCCCACAAATTTAATCTTATCATGATGCAATTTAATTTTAAAAGCCCCTAGTATGCTGGAAAGCCTAACAAAATTACTCATCCATATAACACATTTTTAGTGGGCATCATATTATCTTTAAGGATAAAAATCTTTTTCTTTTCCTTTCCTTTTCTCAGTTTTGAGGAAACAAAATACCAAAGCTTAGTAGAAATATTGTAAGCTTAGCAGTTTAGCAGAAGTATTGTAAGCTCAGAGTAGTTTTTTTTGTTGATATAAATAAAACTTAGCCCAGTAATAGCAACAGAAGGATGGAGGAATCCAGAATTTGTTTCACAACCCAGGTGGATTGCCTTAACCCTACAACCTATTTCAAATGATCTAACACAGTTGTAGGATTTGATGGGCCAATATAATGTTACAGTCTTAACATAGCCCTACCACAGATGTCAGCAGCAGAACAATGGCAGAAGTTTAAAAAAGCAACACACATTGACAAAAAGGAGTTGCCACTTTAAGTTTCTAAGACAAGTTTTTGAAGAATAAATATTATTATGTATCTTCTCCCCTAAATATTACTATTATTTACCTTCCCCTCTGTACCCCCTTTTGCATTTACTAATTCAAGTATGTCAAACTGTTCTCCAGTCAGAGTTTTCACAACATTCTTCTGAAATGTAGGCTGGATTTCACGGGAGACCCATTTGTCAGATGATTTATGACATATGGACACTAGAAAATATTTAAATGAAAGTTCACCTCATTGCCTGCACCAGTCTGGCTCCTTTGAGCCCCTGTTCTTAAAGCTACTGCTCCAGGATGTATTTCTGATATTTACAGCCATATTGCAGCCCATTTGCCAAAGGCTTCGTATCTGTAGCCACATGACAAAGTCAGATGTACTTCTCCCAGGGAAGTATTTCTTATGAAAAGAATCTCAATATTTTCTCCATT
>VZTE01001408.1:1545176-1656227 GCA_013397775.1 Eulacestoma nigropectus | reverse complement strand
AAAAATATTTTACCCCCCCATGTTTCAAAAAAAAAAAAAAAAAAAAATCAATTACACCTACTGCTTGCAGAGTTTCCTCTTCAGATTTATCTGAGATCTGATTTAGACTCCTACATTTTTTCGTAATTACTGGCAAACAGTAGTTCTGTAGCTGAGGAATTTTGTGATTCCTTGTTGCAGGCTATGATACATCTAAATACTTCATTCATGCTCTACATCAAATTTGCTTTGCAGTAAAAAGAAAAAACTTTTTTCTAAATAAAATTATTAGATAGATTAGGGCACTGTTTCTTGCTTCAGAAAGCCCCACTACACTTTATATCAACTGATCTTTTAAAATATTTTCAAAATCAAAGTACAGTTTCAACTTCTGCCTTACAACTTCATGTTTATTAGTCTGGGGTATTGTCTATGTCATAAACAACTAAGGCCTCTACAACAAACTTATAAGCATGTTTTACTGGTTAAAACATTTCTTTCCAAAAACGTAACAGTGAATAGCTGCAGAGCTTCATAAAAATACCATTTCTGAAAATTTTTGACTTATTTTAACTTTAAAAGAATCCAGCAAATTCAAGACAGCATTTAATTTGAAAATCAACAACAAGGGGTGAACAACGAATCCAGCCATTTTATACTCTGTGCCCATTTGATGAATGTGTTTAAGTTACTACAGTACAGTGATACCGTCAGATATCTCAGAGCTTGTGAGAAGACCTGTTGCCTTATATCACACCACTCACTCGCGTGTTTCAAAGGAAGCTGAAGGCAGTGTCCTGTGGAGAGATTCCCTTTGCAAGGGAAGCAGGACCCAATGAGGAGTTGCTATGTTCTAGCTTGCCTCACCTACTGCACACATCCCTGGGGAGGCTTGCACACATTAGTACAACAGTTTTCTAGATAATTGATTTAATTAATTACTGCCAAACTACTTGAACAGTGCAGTTACATGAAACAGAATTGTTTGTAATTTTATTATCCTGGAAAAAGCAAGGCGTTATGATTGCAGTCTGGGAACTAATGAATCAGATCATGCACTAGAGCTGTGCACACATGCAGAAGATTTGGACCACAATTTTATAATTCTCTGAAAAACGTTGATTCTTTGCTAGTTCCCTTCCACCTCTCTCCAATAGTGCTTAGTGTAGAAAACATGGACACCTTTCTCTGGTCATTCCTCTACACTCAGAAAGAAGCATCGTCTCTCCCCTTCATCTCCTCAGATGTTCACACTTCCAGATAGAGAAGCTACACAATGAGCAACTGAAGCTACTTTCCTCCTTGGATACAGCAAGAAAATTTCACCAGAAAGCACTGTCTGGTTGTGCCCAAGTGCCTCTTTCTGAACTTCGATGGCTTAATGGGCGTTTCCCCAGACTGAAACAGGGATCCTCAACAGAAATTCCCCATGGATCTGCCCCACCAGCAGAAGAGCTGGGGGCTTGAGTGCCTCAGGGCATTCAAGCTGTCAAACAATCCTACTGTTCCTGTTAGCAATAAAACTGCAGAGAAATTTGCTTTCAGTGAACAGCCAGAATGCTCACAGAGCTGCTGAGTTTGTAGGCTGTGTGCCAAAACATATTGCTTAGGTTCAGTTCAAGAAGGAAACATGCTTTTCAAGAAACTGTGTCCTCCTGAGAGGGAAGTGTTGTCTTCTGCGCAGATCCTCTGCTTAAATTCTGATGCAAAGAATGGACAGTGACAGTTAAGAGGGCTTTAACAGCTTAGGGAAACACTGCAAAAAGACTGGACAAAATACTGATATTATAAAAACCAATGTATCCATGATTGAGGGAATATAGCTTTAATTTGAAACCATATATGTATATGTTAATACACATGTATGCTTTACTATAGTGATACACATAGGTAGTACGTATATTGCCACAGTAATTCTTCAGGTCCACACTTGAACAAATGACAAAAGCTTCAAGTCTTCAACAAGAAAATATGCAGCACTGCTATACATAATTAATACAATTAAAGATGTATGAAAGCTTATTTCTAAATTTACTTGCTGCTGCTGGAAAGAACTGAGTCCTTCAGTCTTCCTTCCTTCTTCCTTTCTATTGTTTCTTCCCTTGAATTCTCTCTTCCTAAACCAATAGGACCTTCTTTTTTACATATGTTCTCCTATATCCTTCCCCTTTCTTTTCCCACAAAGCCTCTGCAAATCTCAAAAGCCTTTCAGTTTGAATGTCTGTTTTATGAAGGGTGAGATGTGACTGAAACCAAGATTTTTTTTTTCCCCTATGTCGGAGATACAAAAATGATTTTTAATCCAAAGTAGTTTCATGTAAACATATATTCCACTTGTAATCCCTTTCATAGAATCATAAAACAACTTTAAATTAAGGAGAAACTCAAGATTCCAAGAACAATCTTTATGGACTACTTGAACTACCATTTAATTTGGTGATCAGTACTGAACCTTATTTGCTGACAATTCTACACTTAAAAGCTAACACAGATTTAATGCCAGCAACCACTGTGATGAAAATGATATTTTGAGTTTAAATAAAGACTAGGCCAGACTTCTCATGTCTTGCCAGAATTCTTATGTCTTTTTTTTCCCTGTAAGTTTACATAATAAAATTATATTTTTACAGTCAGTCTCACAAGTGAAAAAAGACATAGCTATTAATACCATTGATGATAGATTTATTGACAGCACATGGGAATATTACCCAAATCCACTTAAATTATAAAGGTAAATTTGAGCTGTAATTGATTTAAGAACCAAAACAAACCCAACACTCACCAACTAAAACAGAAAAAAACCCCCTACCAAATATTGTAAGATATAACCTTGAGGATGAGCTATTTTATTTTCACTTCTTTAATTTAATTTGAAACTTACCTGGGCAAGGCAAAATGTTGCATTCCTGGTACTCTAGAGATGGGCCAAGGCAAGGAAGTCCCCCATACTTGGGCTCAGGATTGCTGCAGACTCGTTTGCGATTCCGGATACCTCTACTGCAGTCACGACTGCACTGAGACCACGGAGACCAGGGTGACCAGGCACCATTGATGGTATGAGCAGAGTATCGTCCAGAACGCAAGAAATCCCCTGACAATCCTAATAAAATAAGGATCAAAAGGGTAGTATTGAATGAAAACAGTATCTCACCCCAAAACAACCTTTTCTTCTTCAAATTTACTCCTAGGCTTCTAATAGTAAGTAACATGAACAGAAAGATCCTGTCCTTTAGCCTTACAATCCAGACCCTAGTTTCATCTCAAGAAGCTCTTCTATAATAGAAACTTCATAATCACTTGCACAGAACTACAGCGAAGAGTTGGATCCAACACTTTAGTTAAAACTTCATGGCCGCATTGACTGAACTAGACAATTTACTCCACCTAAGAATGATAAAAATGATCTCTCTCTTGCACAGGAATTACCATCAGAGAATCTCCAAATATTTTACATAGATATTATTGCCTCTGTTTTACAGGAAGAAGGTGATAAAGAAGACAGGATTGAGCTTCCTGTGACCACTCATCGATCCAGCTCCCCTGGTCTTCCTGCAGGGCCCTGCCTACTTGATCTACCCAGCCTGCCTCCACTGCTGCTGGCTCTGCACAGAGGCTTGTGGGTATCCAGTGCACTTTACCTACCCTAGCCATTAGATAGTGTCCACTAATAATTCCACAAAGTCTAGAAAAACTGCCCTTTTGTGAAGAGCAATGTTTTGCCACTTTAAAAACCAGTTTATTTTCCACTGAGTTGAAGTGTTCTAAACCACATATAAGCTATGGAAATCAGCCTTTTGGAGACACACACACACCAGAAAATATTCCTTTTTAAAATAAAAATCTGGCAAGTGGAAAACATATTTTCTAAGTAAGTTTAGTACTGAGAAAAGGCATTAGATTAAACAGCAATGGATGAAGCCTGCTATTTATCGGTGAGAGGGGACACACAGATCTTGTTCACAGCATACAAGCAATAGGTCTGCATATAGCCCTGGGTGAAGTTCTGATAATCTGCAGTTAATTTAAGTATCTCTGTCACTTTTGGGTTTGGTCCTGCATGGAAAAAGACTCCCTCACTGTACTAAGCACAGCATCAAAATCACTCTTGAGCTGTAGCCTTACCTCTAACCATCACTACTAAGCATCTCCACCAACACTACTGGGATTTCCTACTATTGCCAAAGCAGTTCACCTTTCCCAGTAGAAACTTTATGATTGATTGTCATGGGTTGAAACTGAGTTGATTGACGAGCTTTTACGCCAATGCGCTTTTGTGAATTTTGCATATTTAAACCCTGTGCAAGGGAGGGAAGTCCCTCTCTGGTTCCCGGTCTCCTGAGGGAGAAGCGGGGGCTTCCGAGCCCCGGGCGGCCTCCGGGCCCGGCCCAGGCCCAGCCTGGGCTCCTGCCTGCCCTCCCCTCTCCCTTCCCTCAGAGCCGCAAGCAGCTAAACTAACTATGGGCTGCCCGATAGCCGAATTCACCCGGCTCGGCTTCTGAATCAGGAGGGGCCTCCCCTCCCCCTTCATGCAGCCCGGGGGGAGCCTCCTCTCCCCCTCATGCAGCCCGCGCAGACCCAGCGGGACCAGCGGAGCCTCCTTTTCCAGCCTGCACAGCTCGCACCGAACTGAACAGCAGCGCAGCCCGTGGGGAAAGACGTGAGGGAGAAGAACATGGAGGCTGCACGGTCAGGGAGAAAGAGAAAGTCAGTCATGTGGGACGACGCTGAGATGGCGGCGGGAGAAAAGGGTGTGTGCGTTCCGGCGCCAATCTTAAAACCCCTTCTAGCAGCTGCGGAGGACTGAACTCTTTAAATCATTTTAAAGTATGGGGAGATGAAAATCCATGCCTGTGAGAATTCATGTTGCAGCCTGTGAAGATGTAAGAGAATGCCTATGCCAGGCCATGTAGTTGTGAAGCAGCTTTTAGAAGTTTGTGAAGAAGCAGAGAAGCCCTTGTGTTTAAGCTGAAATAATTTATGTTTAAAAGAGATTGGAAAAAGAAAACCTTTGTGTTTGGGCTGGAAGAATTCATCTTTAAAAGGACTTGTAACCCCATATGATGGCCCATGATTGCAGTGTGAATATACTGTGGAATTTTCATGGGAGAGATTTCACTTCAGTGGGTAATTTCCGGGCGGACTACTGAGATTGTGAAAAAAAATCAGAAGTTTGCAGCATCAGTAGAAGGAACCTTTTCCCCTAAGCATAAGAAAGAGACTTTTAAAGACTGTAACACTGACCAAAATTGTTACCTTTGGTGCGAGGTGGTAAAAGGAGAGGAGAGTGCTGGAGGGAGAAAAAGGGGGGGGGTGGAGGGGGGGAAGGAGTTTTTGCTTGGAGAGTGCTGGAGGGAAGAGGGTTTTGCTTTCACTTCTTTTTATTTCTTGTTACTTTAAACTCTGTTAGTAATAAACTTCTTTATATTCTTTAAAGTTTTAGGCCTGCTTTGCATTTCTTCTAATCCTCATCTCACAAAGTGAAATGCATGTGATTAAACCACTACACTAAATTGCTGTTTCTGCCCGGTTGGCGAACCAAACCCGCTGCATTGATGGACCAATAATTGCTGCTTTTATTAGAAGTACTTGTTTAAGTAGCTGTGATGAGAGAAGGTCCTGTGAATGGTACTTCAGCCAGCAGAGGATGTGGCTGGCTCTGTATCCTAGAGCTTCATTATTGCCAGCATAAGTACAGATGAATTGTAACATCAACAGTGGAGAAATGCAGAGGATTGTTTGCAGCTCTAACTGCAGACAAGTGCCTGTTCTTAAGAAATTGTTTTGTGCCCTACCCACAGCCATAGGCGCTGTAAGAGTATGAAACGGAGATAACGAAATGGAAGGTTTATTGAACGTTGCCATGAAAACAGACAGAAATAATACCATGAAGAGTCTGCCCAATAGTCGTCCTGGACTGAACAAGATCAGTATTCTGCGTAACCATGATGGAGGAGTCTCTTATTTGCAGTGTCCACCCTATTTTCTACCCGCGGTTATGGCATTAGTAACACTGCTTAACTTCTTCCCCACGAAATACATTCACAATCATCCCAAAGTAGATGAAGGTTTGCATATTTTTATTCAACTCTTGATAACTTGCAATAGTGGAATGATGATGCATCGACACAGGACTACTGGTAATAAGAAACTGCTGAAATTAGTAAGAAAACAGCAGAAGTGCAATATAAAAATGACTAAAAATGGATAAAACCTTTCAGGAATTATAGAGGGTAACTATTTCTCTCCTGCTGAGCCAGACTCTATTACACAGATATTAAAAGCAGCATTTCAAAAAACATGGGATACATTCAAATGCAAAAAAGGGAGAAAGTACAGAGAAACAGAATGTGAATTATGAATACAGGTCCACTTTCCTGCTTTTAAGACCTTTTTTTTGCAATTTTGTATCACTCTGGTCATGGAAATGCTCAGCTTATGTACACAGTGAGCTGTGAGAACAAAATAATAGCATATTTTATACCAGAATTCTAAATCAAGGGGGTTTTAAAGTTATTAAATTAAGAGCAATGCAAACAATGAGAAAGTATTAATCAGACCAGACTGCCAGTCATTCTATTCATAAATCACTGCAGGGTGTATCACTTCATAATAATACTAGGGTATTTTGAAGATGTCTTTGCAGCATACGTGTAGCTTTTTAAGTCCTAAGGAAAATGTTTGACCTTATCTGACATTATGGTATTAGATTTCTTGTGATTTAAGTTGGGGACTGGGGAGTGGAATCTTCTAAGCGAAAGCTCTAAGGTAGTTTAGCTCTGAAACAGAAAAATATTCCAAAAAGTCTTTTCAGTTTGGAGTTTGGTCTGCAGCAAGTGTTCCCCTGAGTTTCCTTCTTTCCAAAGCATAAAAAAATTTATTATAAGGACCAGTCTTTCCACAGTTTTACAGTAAGTAATACAGTGTCCATAAAGGGACTTTTAGAATTTTCTCTTCAGACAGAAACTACACAGTAAAAAATTAACATTATGCCATTAACAGCATGAAAAGTGACAAGATCAGTTTGCATTCTGGAAATACTCTTCCACATATTCCTTGAACAATGTTATAGCCTTCTACAATGAGGGGACGAGGTGCACAGATGAGATGAGAACAGTGGATATTACTTATCTCAACTTTAGTATGGGTTTTAACACTGACTCCCATAACTTTCCACTAGACAAGTCAACAAAGTATGAGCTAGTTAAGTGGACAGTGCAATGTGTTGAAAACTGGCTGAGCAACTAGGTCCAGAGGACATTGACCAGCCACTAAGAGGCCAGCTGCAGAAAAGTCACGTGGTTCAACCCTGCTTAACACCACGATTAATGACCTGGACAAGTTTACCTTGACTGGGAAGAGTGGCTAATAAACCAAAGGGTTGTGTAACACTTTGACAAAGCAGAGAGAAACCTCATGGAGTTCAGCTGGGGAAAATGCAAAGTCCTGAATCCAGACAGGAACAACCCCATGCAACCAAACTTTGAGGCCAACCACCTAGAAAGCAGCTTTGCAGAGAAGGATCTTGGGGTTCTGGAGGACAGAAAGCTGAATGTAAGCCAGCAATGTGCCCTTGCGGAAAAGAAGGCACTTGGGTCACAATGAGAAGAGTTTTTCCAGTAGGTCAAGGAAGGATCCTTCCCCTCCACTCAGCACTGGTAGAGAGCCCATCTGGAGTGCTGGCACCAGTTCTGGGTTCCTGAGTCCTTCAGCTAAGAAGTTCTGTTTATTTATTGAGGTGGTAGAGGGGATGAGGGGCAATGCAAAATTAATCAAAATATTATATTGTAGAATTTGTTCAAGCAAAACTTCTTCAGAAAGTGTATATACAGAACCAAGTCCTAGCCTTATCACAGCTTACATCAAATTCGATAGGAGAAGGCATAAATAGAAAAGTATTGCAATCTTTCAGAGCAAATGGCACAAAACCGAAAACTCAAATTATTCTCATTAAACTGTAGTTTTCTTGCCACTTCTGTTTGCAGTTTGGGCCACTTTCAGATTGCTGTACATCCACCTCCAGGGACAGAAACGAGATTGTGCCACTCAACAAAACCCAACATTAAGCTGTTTTTCTCAGCTTACTGCCCCCAAGATAAAAATATATAGCCAAACCTGGATCCAAGAGCCAGTGCCCTCGGCATGGTAGCAGCAAAAGTCTAGTTGCCAAAACAAAACCTTAGTCCCCCTTATTAAAAGTCTGTCTACAGAAATAGTTGTAAAATCTGCAAAGAGAATGATCTGTCATAGCATCATCAATAAACTAATGAATAGTTTTCCCAAGACAGACAGAACATCTGTAAGTCAAATTCCAATCCGACCTTTATGACAGATTCATCATTCAAATATTTTAAACTAAATTGTTCTCAGAAAGCCTATGACTCACTTAGAGCCCTGTGAACAACTAGAAGCACGAATTCTGCCTGCAGCTTATCAAGAGGCTAATTTTCAGTTGTTCAGAAGTCATACTCAACTAATAAACTGCTGCACACTGAGGCTAGAAAGGGGGATTTAACTAGTTGATCCTAGTACAATTTTAAAAAGGCAGCTGTGCTTCTCTAAGGTGAAAAGTTCCATGGGTAGCAGCAAGTATTGCAAAAACTTCAGTAAAAGCAATCACAGTGATTTTGAGGACAAAATAACCATCAACTTCTAAGATCAGGAAAGAGAGAAGATATGAATTGACATCTAAACAGAAGACTTTTTCTCTCATTTTAGATACTTCTGCTTTGGTCAATATCAGTAAAATTACAGAGAAATTAGTACTGCTCTACTGTTGATTTACTTATTCCATAATGCAAATATAACTGAAAATAGTTGCCCGATTAATTTACATAATTCTGATATTAACCAAGATCATTTGATGATCTCTAAGTAAATTTTTAAAACTTTTTGGTTGAATTGAAATAGCTTCATAAAACCACAAGAAATTAATCCTGTTTGGAGACATGTTAACATGCAAGTCACCTGCCCTGGCTAGCACAGGAGAAAAAATCTGCCTTTGCAAAAGCCTGTAATGAGACTTTGGTTGGCCTGATTCTGCTTGAAAACTGCAACACACTCAGCCAAGTTCAATTAATTTGCCTTAAAAGTGAGGGTCTATTAAAGCACATAGTTTAATAATAATTCCCTAGTCTAGCCTGTAGCTAAGTAATACAGCTCTAAGTAAGAGAGAAGTAGCTGCGACACCTGATAAATTATATTACTTGACTGATTTATGACTTATGTCCTCCAGTTCCGACCTAACAAAGAAAATTCAATTATCCAAGCAGTCTAGGTTCATGACTTTAGGAAAAGATGATCTGAAGCCAAAATTCAAGTATCCTGAATCATTTCTAAGTGACAGCATGAAACATTGCTTGAAGTGCAGAGGTAACAAGGATAAGCAAAGATTGTTTCAGTGTTGTCACTTTCAGAAGATAGTCTGCAAGTTATTTGACAATATTATTGAAGCATAAAACTTACATAACTTCAGGCCTAAATACCTATAACTTATAAAAACTTTATAAACCTTCAAAACATAGCAAAATTGAAATAGTAAAATGTAATGGCAAACACTAATGCAATGCAAAGACAACCTATTTAAAAAACCCAAAGAGTATGCAGATGGAGGATGTCATGTTAGCGCGAGAATTTCATTTCTTATACCTAGTTTTTCTGTGCTTAAGTATTTAACCCCAAAGTTCCACTGACTTGTAATTTGTCAATCAAACTTGAATTTGTCATCAGATTCAGTTCTAACTTCCAGAATTAATTTTGTTCTTACTCAGAATACCAAACCTTAGCTTCAATATGACAGTATAAGAGATATCATCTCAATATATACTCCTCCTGACTAAAGGATATTCCTGATTATCAGCACATATTCTAATCTGTAATAAATTCTGAATGCACTCTAGATTTCCTGTGGGTAACACAAGGAAAGATTTAATCAGACTTTTCACAAGAGATCATAGCCACTAGAAGAGTAATTCAGACAAAACCACATCCTGCCTTCAAAAATAACTATTGTTTTGAAGATTGAGATAGAGGAAGCAGCAACAACTAGGAATCTAGGTGCAGATTTCCAGGTGACTGGGAAGAAGAAAAGCAAACAAAAGACTCTTTAAGACTGAAACGTCTGAAATTAGAAGTGTTGTCTTTGTTTAATTGCCTTCAGAAGGTACTTTGGAAGCTAGCCTGGTCTAACTGGCCATGTCAAAGTCAAGTGTCTTGTCTAAGCCCACCCTTGCCGTTTGCGTTGTACACCATGGAAAGAAGGAGGCATCTCCAGAGGGTGAATTGCGCCCATTGTATCAGATGCTTATCTTCAATGGATCCCTCATTCCTCAGGGTGCTAAGGCTCTCTTTGCAGACTACTATGGAGTCTAGACTTTGGTAAGGTAAATTGAACCTAGAAAAATCAGGCAACCTCATACCTTGTGAAATATTTATCCCTGGGTTAAAAAATTATGTTTTCAATAAAATTATTACTGTTTATATAAAAGATAATCTTACAGAGAGCCAGCATGTTTAATGTAGACATTTAATATGTTTCATAAGCACACATTAAAGCCTAGGGTTATGTAATTTCTATACTCTGAATGCTGGATTGTACAGATAGTGCATTAAGACGTACAACAATGTACACGATCTCTTTCAGTTTATTTGAAATAGCTGTCTCTTTCCTATATGAGCACTATGAAAACCCAGAGGCGGGGAACAAGATTTATTTTTTTTTCCTCTTAATCAAACTTCAAATCAGAAAAGCATGAATACAGTCTGCAAATGCTACTGCTTACTTGATCAAGATAGAAATCTTACCACACTCAGGAGCAGTCTAGCAGGTTTCTGTCAAGAAGTTCTATCTCTAAGCTCAGACTGCAAAGAAAGTTTGCTTTGCTAGCATCTGACAGTGAAACATGATTCTGCTTAACATGGCGTGACTATAGTTGCACAGTGGGAGATTATAGGCAATGAGAAAATTTCTAACAAATGGCTCCTATCTGCAAGGAACAGAGGACTGATCTCTGCAGAACACATCTTTGGTAATGAGGTATGCCAAGCATTCTGTACCAGAATTAATCTTTCTGTAAAAGCCAGAAAATTGCTACAATTCCACATGGAGATAATGAAAATAATGTTTCACAGTATCCAGGCTCTGGTTAGGTGGAAGGAAGTTAGGATGTTTTCTCACTATCTAGCCAGAAATGGTGAAGGTGTCTGCCACAATTCATGGTTTCCCATTCTCATGACTCCTCTCTGTTCCAAAAGCTACAGCTACCCTACACGACTCTTACTCATGTGTTTTCTTCCAATGAAATTAAGGAGCAGTAGAGTGGTGGTGTGTTGGCCCATATCTAAACCTGGGAGCAGGGAAGTGCTCCTGAATCCTGCAGTTTAGAGGCAGTCAGCAAGTTTCATCTCATCAGCAAATCAAAATGGTGCCCCCTCACCCCTCCCTCAGCAAATGTTCCACCCTATACTGTTCTGACATCTATAACCAGAAAATGACTGAGCAAACAGTCTCAAAATAAAATGTGCTATTTTCATCGGGAGTGTATTGGTTAATGCAGCCACTTGGAACGCCGATCGAGTTTCATCTTTCATTACAGAATAATTAAAGACTCACTGGCCAAAGAGAATCAAGGAATGAGCACAAATTAATGACAAAGCTACAAGGGCACTCACTAAGAAGAAAAGACAGATGTATAATGGTTTCTGCCCCGTCTAGTACTCAATAAAAAGTACTTAAATATTCAGTAGTTTTGGAATTAGTCAGCAAAAATCCTTCACCCAGATGAAAATTTCTATTACTATGCAACAGGATTGGGGTCATGCATGTACATTGCTCCAATGATGAATTATTTCCAAATGAATCAAAGCAGCAGCTTCAGCAAGATGCAACAAAAAAAGGTACAATGCCAGGAAATTCAGGAGTATTATGTTCAGGCACAAAAAAAAAAATCTTCAAGCTAATAAGGCAAAGAATGCACCTGAACCATCATCCCCGCCCCTGTCACTTGCACACTGAAAAAATGCTTTATTTAACAAATTGTAGGGTCTGTTACTTCTGCCTATATTCTGTAGGAGTCAGCTTCTGTATCCAGCTCCAGGAGAGGTTGTACGATCATGACTTCAGAGCTGAGAGAGGTGTCTCCATGACAAGTTTAATTTTCTTGCAGCAATGGGATCTATAACAAACTGGCCCTTGCACTGGTTTGCCCTACTGACCTCCTCTCTTATGTCACACGTTGGCTTTTGTTTACTCCTTACTTACATGCTGCCATCTCAGCTGTCAGACCAGATTACACCTAGATTCTCCTGCAGCTCTACTTCTACTTGTTGTGATAACTTTCCCACATCTGCACTCCCTGGTGGGAAAAGTATTTTCTTTCTCATTTAATCTCATGAAATTTTAAAAACATGTCATCAATGTTGAAGTGCTGGAAGAGAGCAAAAAGCAGCACCACCACCTTGAAGTCTCATTAAGGACAAGAGAGACAGGTCATACACCAAAGCAGAGCAAAATCTTTGCTAAATACTAGTTTGAAATTTAGTATGGACGAAAATAGAACAGAAGAAACATTTGTGTCAAGAGCTGCTCCACGCCAATATCTGCCTTGCTATCCAGACCTAAAAAAACCCCCAAACATCTGACACTGTAGATTATCTGAAATGGGAATGACACAGAGCACAAAACTAAATCTTATCTGGAGTACCACGGGTTTTGTTTTACTATTTCACACAGTTCACTACTATGTATTTCTTAAAAAATTACTAACATCCTGCCATCTCCAAAGACACACAGATGCCAAGTGAAACAATAAAGGTTTTGTACAGGATGAAGGGCGGGCGGGGCAGGATGGAAATTTCTAGCATATTACCACAGAAGCCAAATCTGCAGCTTCCCCTGCTTCCAAAACCTTGACATGCAAACCTAGTACAGGCCGGAGCTAAACACTGACTTTCACAATAGTCGGTCTGTCTGAAAAATACTGAGAATTAGGAAGTCCAAGGACTCAGAAACTGTCCTCTCTTTGTGGTCTGAGATAAGCCAAATGCCTTGAGTAACACAATTTTTTTTTTTCAGCTAACCTGGATCTTGTGAAGATACAAAAGACTATGCAAGTGGAAAACGGGCCTATAAATATTAAAATATTATAATCAGAAATCAGTATTTTTTTAGATTGTATGACTAAAATACAATTAAAAAGATACACTAGTATACTATTAAAGCTGGATCATCAATAAAATGCATTAATAAAATTAGAATGAATGTCAGAATTTCTCCTAGTTTTGATTTTTTAATACATATACAAAAGTATGTATTACTGATAGGAAAAGAAGAAAATTCTGAAGCAAAATAATTCCAATTTAAAGTCATCAAAAACTGAAAAGATTTTGAAGGAGTTTGGTTCCCGATCTCAGAAATAAACAGAACTTTAAATTACTAGCAAAAGCACAACATAAACTTTTATAATAGAAATTATCCAGTTCATAAGATCCTTATTTATTTAAACACCTGTATGAATCTTATGGTTGCTACTTTCAAATTACTGACCAAAAGTTCTCAGAATATTCCATATTCTAGCAAAATATTCCAGAAATATGTTAATGTTGCACAAATTCACCCCTAGTAAAAGCTTGGGGGAGTACAAGGAGGTAACAGAATCTTCCAAGAACAGGACTATTGTAAAGAGTATTAAAATAACCTGGCAAATCTCAAAACTGGTGGTGAAAGACACTTGCTTAGTCTGAATGATGACTCTACATCCAGAAGAAATACAGGCTAGGTTCCCTACTGGGATCACTATGCCCTCCTTTTCATTCTCAGTTCTGTTACACAAAACACCAGCAAGCAGAAACCTCCAGTCTGTGCTGAAAATGGAACTGCAGACATGTCACTAGCAGGGGGCATGGTGAGCCTGCCTCGCTTTGCTCACCATCTGTCGAGCATCCGCTGGTGCCGTCGCTGGAGCAGTAGCGCATCTCAATGCGCTGCCGTCCCACCTCCAGCAGGTTTGGGTCAGGCAGGCGCGCCTTGCAGGTATATCGGAAACGCTGCTCGTAGTGACCACCATTGTCTGAAATGTTCACTGGGGTCCAGGGGGTCCAAGGAGTTGTCTTTTTTAACTCTGGGCAGGCGTTGGTGTTACAAGGCTGATATTCCTGAAAGAAAAAGGTCATAATAAACATAACCATCAAATATGACCTTAAAAACACCCCAGAAACACTCAAAACAGACAAAAAGACAACTATTTTAAAAAAGCCTCTGATATTTTTTCAGCATTTCCAATAGCATTGATCATCAATGAGCTTTTAATACCAGTCTCAACCTGAAAGTGTTTTTTTCTATGCAAGCACAGTACCACACTGCTAAAAGCAATAACATACCAGTACAAATTAGATCTATCACATCCATAAAAACAGTAAATCAAACGCTTTAAGTACCATAATAAAGCACATCCTTTATAAATTAATAGCCCCGAGTAAGGTGAAGCTAAATATGCTAAAGCTTTTAATTGAGAAAAATTCTGATAAACTACACGTACAT
Source organism: Eulacestoma nigropectus (assembly GCA_013397775.1). Lineage (NCBI taxonomy): Eukaryota > Metazoa > Chordata > Aves > Passeriformes > Eulacestoma > Eulacestoma nigropectus. Next base: position 1,641,715 of record VZTE01001408.1, on the reverse strand, counting down.
GACACTAAGCAGCAAATAATTCCTTGGTAACATCTAGTGGCATATGAATAAGCAAACCACCGTCCATTTTGTATATTGCTTACATACTTCAAAAGGGACAACAGACAAAATATGTTTTCTATTACAGATTCTGGCTCCCTGAGGTGCATGTTACTCATAGCGCAAGAATTGCTAAACCTATCTTCAGAAGCAAATTCTCTGTGGAGTGATATGCTCTAAAAGAAACAGATGACATCTAAGAAACCAATGCAGAATTGCCAGCATTCTTACAAATGCAGACTTGTCAGTATTCTCAAGCCCCACAATGTGTGTCTTCTGATGAGTATCATCAAGATCTGTAGGTCCTGCCTATTCAATTTCCAGAACGAAATATACTCCATCTGATGTAAACACTTTGTAAAAAATATGGATGAAATTAAACAACCATTGAATCTCAGAATAAATTCACACCGATCAAAAGAAATAGGCAAAATTTTTAAATTTTCTCTCTACCTCTTGCGTGTTAGAGAGAGAGAAACTCAGCAGAAAGTACTTTCTGAAAAGGAGCCTACTAAAGTTTTTAATTCCACTAAATAATAAAAAAATAATGAAACAATAGAAATAATGGTTTTATCATATAGTACAACCTCCTTCTTCCATAACCTCTACCCCAGTTGATACCACCATGTTTCAACAAGCAACAGATTACCTACTTCTCTCGTCCCCATGGTGATAATAGCCTTCTTATCTCATACTTTCCTCAGTCCACTACCTCTTTTCACAGATAGTCTAAATTATGAACATATACAATTATGTTTAGAGCAATTGCTTTCAACCTATATTTCAGTTTAAAGGCTGTGTTGCTATTTCAGATCTAAAAAAAGCTTATTGTCTGAAAGCTTCTAATTTTTCCATCTGTTAGAGTTGGAAAAAAAATTCCCCAGAAATCCCTGCCCCACTAACACAGCGATGCACTGGAGAACCCATCATTATGTTTGAGATTCTCAAGTTATGAGGCCACAGGGACTTGCGACAGCCTTCTGTTTTCACAGTTTTGTGGTACTTCAGAAACAAAGAGCTCTTAGCCCAAAGGCTTCAGCTGGACTACTCTTATTCCCTCCTCAAGGCTGTGCAAAGTCCCTTGCCACCTTAAAACCTGTTGATCACTGCTATGGCGACCACAAGTCATGCTCAGGCACCATTTAGGAAAGAGGATCAACCTTTCTGGGATCTGAGTTTCAGTCTTGTCTGGTTTCTGGCTCAGAAGACAGCAAAGAACAAGCAAACTATCTTGGTCCTGGGTAAAGCTGGAGAAGTAATTTCTCCATGACTCCTCAGGATTCAATTGTTTAAATCAGGTATGTTTTACCCTTAGGACAGAATATGTATGACTGTTCTCCTCGCAGCATGTAAACTGTAAAAAAGAAATCATAAAATTAACAGATCCCAGCCACAGCCAGAACTACCCTGCTTGCTATCTGATCTGGATACTCAGCTTCAAAGTGCAGTACCTCCAGTGACTGGATTACAGTGCATCTTTTAGCAAGAGCACTCTGCCTTTCCCTCTCCTTTTTTTCTTGTTTTTCTTTTAAGCCACCTAGCACTGATAAGCCTATCACATCCCCAGATCAGCTGTTCCTCTATTTGGTAATCCACAAAGCTAACAAATTGCAAGTTAATATGAGGCTGCATTTTCCTCTTAATATTATTTTCCAGTCACTGAATTTTGCTGTGCCTTTATCAATGATGCTGAAAGTGTTTCTTGCCCCAAACCTACAAAAAATTTTTTCATGCCCAAGTGCCCACACATAATGATAAACTAAGCTGAACTTGTTAAACCTACACAGGATTTGAAACCTGATCTCCAGGTCCTGTGCACCCCAATGTCTTCCATTTGTCCTATTTCCTTATTTTCCCTAAGACTGGACACCAAAATTTGCCTTGGCATTCTAGAAGCAGTCTTACTAATACAGCATGCAATGTTAATCATCATCCCGTTTGCCTGACAGTCTGACTTTAATATGCATATTATTGCATTAGTGCTTTTTCCTTCCACAACATTGTAAAAAGTGTCTAAGTGGATCTAATCATCTTTGATAACCTGTCCTTTTCTAAATCACAGCTTAACAACTACCTATATGTTTTATCCCACACAAGAGGTTGGTAGCATTTGGCAATATTTGAATATGTTTTACTAGCTTCTGCAATTATCCAACATATTATTTACTACCTCACCAATCTCTGTCATGCTCAAACTTTACTGAAAATGTCTGATATCACTGTCTAGACTGTTGATAAAAATGTTAAATGCTATTGACCCAAGAACTGATTCCAGGCAGACTCTTCTAGATACATCCCAATAATTTATATCTGCCCATTGACACCACATTTTTCAATTTGTCAATGAATCAGCTTCTAATCCATTTAACATTTGTCACATACTTCAGTTTTCTGAATCAAATTATTTTCTGTTGCAAAGGTAAATGTCTTGGAAGAGGAGATGTGCTGTATTACTTTCAAACATCTTGAAACCCAAACTCTTTTCTATTAGTAAGTAAGCAGGAAAAAAATCAACCAGCATAGTAGCTACCACAATGTTTATTTCAATATAGTCACATTAGTCTAAAAGTTTCAGTTCTTCATTTGCTATTGATTTTTGTACTGATATTTTTCAGTCAAAACCAAAAGCTGCTAGAAATGTGAGGGTTTTCTTTACCAGACATGGCATAAACAGGTGAGGGTCATGTAAAGCAGAATATGTGAGGTATGTAATGAACCCTTTGTCAAATAAATATTGTTAGTAGAGGAAGAAGTTAATTTAGTGGCAATGTATTGAATGTTGCTCTGCTAACGCACTTCTGAGATGAACACGTCAGCTCCCTCGCTTCTAGAAAGACAGACTACCAGTGTTCAGTGTGCTTCAGGATGCGTAGTCCCTTCATACACCCTGACAGAGAGCATTCTCCTATGCTGTAACACGAGCCGGAAAGAAAGATGTTCCTAAAGAATGTCTGTAGGGACCATTTGTTAGTTTTTCCTTTCTTCTTGCTTGCTGCATAGTTTATATGAAAGTTTGACTGCTGTCATGCTTGTCTATTCAACCACTGGATAATAACCATGAAAGGCTCAGAAAGTCGGGGGAAGCAAAAGTACATGTAGTTTAACTGGAGAATACTTACAGCAGTAAATAATCTCTCTGTGAGAAAATTCAGAGGACTATGGCCAGAATGGATAACTCCTTGGAGTTCTGGCACTAATAATGACCTGGCAGAGCCCCCTGGCTGCTCTCACAAACAGCGAGTGCTGCACCGCTCTATCGACTACCATGTCTGCCATGGAGGAATCAAAAACTGCACAGTGCTCGTTGAGAGCATCGATGTGATCTGATGCTGAAAACTCCAGTATAAGCAGAACAATTACCTTCCTCTCAGGTCTCAGATTTGGACGTAAGGAAAGGGGGAGAGAAAAGGCATAGTTCAGATTACACATGGATATATTAAGTGCTGCTAGCATGAAGACATAGTCTGACGGGAAAGATTTGACAGGGAAGAGACAGGGAATATGGAAACTGATACCTCTGCTTGGATTATCCTCCCTTTATCACCTTGTCCGATGCTTGAATAATTTACCCAAGAGGGATTTCAAGAATATGGCTCTCTCCAAAGCAAATGTACCAGCTAGAATCATTGGCACATTAATCAAGTAACCATATATAAGTCTCAAATGAATAAAAGTCCCAGATGAAACACTGAGGTCTCATTTCAGTGGTAAGACAGAGCTAGAAAAGCAGTGAAGCATTCTGCTTCGGTAGCGCTGCTGAGAGCAACTGAGACAGCAGCTGCTAAACTCCACCTCCGATGTTCCACATGGACTGAACAGAGAGATGGGGTCAAGCTCTCCTGGCAGACTCTCTAGATACTCAGAGAAATACTTCAGAGGCTCAAGTGATGGGTTATGCACATTAGTCTTTTGGGTATGCTTGTGGAGTCAGAGCAATAATTACTTAAGGCCATTTACGGACTCCAAAAATATCATTGCAATAGTTCAAGCTGAATCACATTCTCAAAGTTCTCTTTGCAAATTGTTCTAAAACTTGTGGTCTAATTCACCATATCGTGGCTTTTAGTTTAGAGTGGATTTAGCCAGTGGAGACAGTTGAATTTAGGCCTGGCTATACCTGGTAAAGATACAGTAAGACTTGTAAAGACTAAATTTTAGGGGGCAACTCAACAGATCATTGGAAATTTTACATAAAATACACAAATAAACATATACCTTGCAAAATATATGTCCGTGAAAATGATAAATTTAAATAAAAAATCATCATAAAGAATACTGGTGGCAATATGAGAAAAGGCATCATAAATTAAAACAATGACTTGGAATCAAAGAACACAGATAATGATTATACTATTTAGCAGCTACCTTGCTTCTGTCCTTAAATAAGATTTCCTAGTATTTGTGCATAATGGAAAAAGAATATTAGCATCATATTTTCTACCAAGGTTTATTTAAAATTGTTTGGTCATATTATTTTAGAAAAGGACAAGTAAAATATAATTTCAAACTGGAGGGGACTATTGCTAAATAACACAGAACAAACTCACTGTTTTTTCCTGGAGGACATGAAATGGACTAATTTTTTTTTTTGCCTCTGCATAGCTACTTTAGTCAAATTCCTGAAAATTTTGAGAATCTCTGAGACTTTAACTCCTAGTTTAAGTTTGATTTTAATTAACCAAACAACAAAATACTCTGATACATCCTTAAAAAACTAGACAAAAATATTATCTACATTTGAAGTACAAATTTTTTCATTAAAACCAGAATTCAGATAGAGAGTTCTATTCCCATTTATATTATATGTTTATATTATGGAGGCACTTGTCCTAACAAACGTTTATTTTTTGATGCATATAGTATGTCTATGTAGAATGCACTTCTTTAGTTCTCATCTGTGTTTTTCTTTCTCACCTGTTACTGTGACAGACAAAGCAGCTAAATCAACATTGACAGTGCATTTTAATATTTTCAGCCCAAGAGTTATCTTTTATGATTTTCTTTTAATATATTGTATTAGTTCTCAAATATTTTTTGAATCGCCAATCCATTGATTAAAAAATACTTAGAAATTTTTGCTTTTTGTTCCATTCATGCTAAACTTCAATTTGACTAGCCCCAAATAACTCTTCAGATTTTAAGACACCAGCAGAAAAGAGTGTCACTGATTCATAAATTGAATGGTGTAGAATATCTGCCACCTGAGACAAGACAGGGCTGTAAGACATCAGAACCTCAGTCTCAGCCATCTCTCAGTCTCTGAGTTTGTCACAGCAATATGTAGTTAAAAGAAAGGATAGCTCTCACATGCAAGCAAAACAAAGGCTAACCTGAATGCAACAGTGTTATAAAACTCCAGAGAAAAACATTTCCCATGTAGAAGGGGCCTTGTTTACACGTCAAAACCTAAGTTTCCTGAAGGACTTATATACCCTCTCTCTCTCTCTCTCCAAGAACCAAAAGATAGATAAAATTTATCTTCCAGTGGTTGAAAAACACACAGAAAAATCACTAACTGAACTTTAAAAAAGAAATGGTTCATTTATTTTTACTACAGAAATATAAAGTCTTGTCTATTTAAAGAAGCATTTTCAAACTAAAACAAACAAAAGACAAGTCCCTGATCATATGTCTATTTATTCCACAATTTAAAAAGACAGGTTCTTCAACTAAATACCATTAGATATACCTTAGTTGAGTGTAATTTTGCTGCTACAATACTATTTCAAAAGCATGACATGAAAGAACACCCAAACCGCAATAATTTCAATCCATTAAGCAAAACTTCTTCTACACTGTAAATTTCACAGCTATACTTAGAAAACAAACTCTAAAATAATTTCTGAGATCCCCATTGTATTTTAATCACACTAAGACATCCTAGTTTGTAGGCAGTGTTTTAGCTTCAGTTGACATCCATAGAAGGAGTTCTACTGATTCCAGTGGAACCAGTACACCAGAGGCTATTGCTCACTGCAGATGCAATCCTGCAGCGATGTATAGTAAGGGTAGAAGGTTGTGTCCAGAATGGGTTTTTAAAAATATTTTGACAGATGGAGGAAAATAATTTATCCCATGCAAAAAGAAGGGGTGTCTTCTGAACCAAAAAGATGTGGGGTTTGGCTGCAAATACTGACTGCACACAACTTTCTGTTTCAATTTTGTGTATTTTAAAGAAAAGAATTGGAAAAATCTCCATTGGTGTAAAGGGCCATTTAAAAGGAATTAAAGGCTGGATTTGGATCCCTTTTCCCTGGAGGAGTTCAAGGCCCTATAGGTCAGTGGATTAGGGCAGTTCAGGACTCAAATCCTTCCTATATTCAGTGTCACTAATTTTACTTCGATAAAGAAAGCTCCTACTTTCATCACCTCTTCATAAACCCATCAGTTTTTGGAGTGAACAAAGCCACCACTTTCCTCTTACTTTTTTTTCTACCAGCCATTTGTAACTCCCTGCTCGAAAGCCACGTTTTATGTCAAACTCATCAAACTGTCCTGAAGGAAATTGCTACTACTGAAAATTACTGTTTTGCAGGTAAGTTGCTGCTTAGGAGATTGCTGTCCAGGGGTCATTTTCTCCAGTTCATAGGCAGGAATCTTACTGAAAATCACACCTTGTCAGTGGTTTTGTATGCAGTGTTACAATCTGTCACATAATAAACATGCCTCTTGTTCTAGCGGCTCCACTGTGAGATGAAAACCTCCAAAACTGGGGGAGGAGAGGATGGGGATGTCACCACTTGCACCCATTAAAATTTGAGAAAACCAAAAGGGCCTGTCAGGGGTCTAAAGATTCAGTTATTTTTGCCCTGACTGTTGTCATTTGAGTGCTGCAAAGAAAGGAAGTATAAGGTATTACCGACCTGATGAAAACAGAACACACAGGAACATAATCAAGGCCGCAAGACTGAAGGGATCGTCCACCTATAAATGACTGCATAGATTTACCAAAACTGACTCAAAAGTGATTTCTATACTGCCACATAGTGAAGGCCTCAACTGCAGTAGGAAAGCCAGGACCAAAATCTGAGCAATATCATGACAAGTAGATGGTGAAATATAAATGTCATTAAAGGTAAATGATGTGTTACTTGTAAATGAATCTAAATTAATCTTTTCAGCATTCAAAATCAGCATGTAAATAGCAGCCTTGAAATACATATTTATACATTTAATTATAAGGAGCAGGAATTCAATTTTATGTTTAAATGTGCGATTTGAAAAGACCAGGAAAAGAGATGTAGCTTCCCTGATCACTCAGTACTTCAGAAGTGGGGAAAAGGAGGTTATTTGAAACTCCATTTTGGGAGGTGTGATCAATCAATAGGAAAAAAGTGAGTTCCTGCAGCTCAAGGAGTTATGACTCAGCTGGGCCATGCTAACGATCTGTGCATGTGGCTTTATTCATTACAAATGCAAATTCAAAGGTAGGAGGATTAAGTCAGATGGAAAACGGGTGATTTATTTTGCTGTAATAACTCAATTGTTCACAATTAGTTTCAAATACTCTTACTGAGAAGCTTAACATTTTTATGTAGGCCCTATAATTCCTGACAAAAATCCTCTAAATTGCTGAAAGAGTTATTATTAACTTAAAACGTATTTTTTTAAACTGCTGGAAATCATGGCTATCCAGGTATTTATTAACTAAGAATTTTAGGAGATAATTGAATAGTCAAAAAGGCATAAAAAGGCTATCAACTCATCTGTTTTAGAGACTGCTGCTTCATAATCACTGCAAATCTGTTATCACTCATATATTACCTTTTTCCTTCATGTAGGTTTCTAGAAAGACAAAGAGACCTATGTTCTTGTTGTAAAAGGAGATCCCTAACAACAAATTTTTAAACACCAAAAGTGGAAGAAAATCTGGAATTTCCGTTTTCACAGGCAACACCAGAGTTACGTAGCTACTTTGTGACCTGGAAAAAGTCTGATTCTTAGCTACCTGATGCTTAGATTCACCCATTGCTAGCTGCAATATTTGGCAATGTGGTGAAATGGCTGCTTTCTTTAACAAGGCAGTTTCAAATTAGGCACAGCAGTGAAGTAGTTCATGAAATGTACATACCAAGGACACATTTACTTCCACAATATTTAAACCTGAAAAATCAACTGTGTGAAAAGCCTTCTGCCAAGTAATGCAGAAAACTAAAACAGTCATCACTATTTTATATCCATCCAGAGATCACACTTTCAGATTCTTATTAATTTATCCATAGTCATTTATTATACAATCAGTGCAGCCTTACATTACAAGTAATGCTTTTATCAGCCTACAGTTCATCATGCATCTGATTTTCTACAATGAGACAATCTTTCAGGTTCAACATTTAGGTTGGGATCAAAATACGAGGGAAAAAAATGCTGCTACTAATCACAGGTACACAAAAACTGACCTGAGAGTGTGAAAGTATTAGCTGCTTACACAACCATTTAGACAACAAACACTCAATTGCAGCTTATTTTATTGTTTCTTTGGGGTTTTCCCACATTAACTATAAAGACCAATATATTGTGTTTTATCAAAAAAATGGAAGCAAAATTTGAGAAAACTAGTGTTGGGAAGAGCTGAAGCCTGGTTTTGCTCTGAAAAGCTGATTATCCTAATGTTCTGACTGTATTTTTCATTAAAAAGATGGCTTAAATGATAGACCAATCACTGGAGGGAAGTCCAATAACGTCACCCCTCCTGAGATAACACTTCAAATGTTAAAGCAGTTAATAAATGACAAATATGTAAGCGATAGAAATGGTAGAAACTGAATAGATGAGGAGCCATGAACCTTAATTCAGCATTGCCAGTCCAAACCCAGGAGCTGCAGTAGAAAGCAGAACTGCTTGCTGAAATGTGTTAAATTGGAAGTATTTAAACCCACTGGAAATTGATTTAGTCACACAAACGAGACAAGTTCAGAGATTTTGATCACTGCACTTTCTGATGAGGTAGCAGGAAGGCTATGCTCTGCACTTCTGAAAATGAAGTCACTTAGTAAGGGATCTGAGCATGGATTTGGAAGCCCAGTGAAGATGGCAAAATACAGTTGCCATATCCATCTAGGATGGTTTTTACCTCATCTTCAAAAACGCCAAATACCAGAAAGTTCCAATTATCTACTCAGAGGAAATTCAAACATGGAAAGTTAATGTGCATATGAAAATCCGTATCTTCGTAGCTCAAAGACCACTCCTCTGTATATGAGTGAAAGGAGAAAAACAAACACAACTCCCATTCCTCATATTCCTATACAGCAAAAAAAATTTTTTTAGACGTTCAGAGACTGGACACCACCTATGGAAAATGGGTATAAAAGGCAGATTTAAAAAAAATCCATTGTGCTATAAACATCTTTTTCAGGCCTTGACCAATGCCTGTGGAAGCAAACTGAACCAAAAATGCACTTAAGCACAACTTAATACATTATCATAATGCAAATTTGTGCCTTTCCCCAGGGCAGAAGTTACAGCTGAGCTGACAGATGTGACTGTGTGCCCACACCTCAGTCACTGCTGCTACAGTCAAGTAGATAAACACAAAATCATCTTCAGTTATAGCTTGTAATCACTTGGACGAGGAAGCACTACAACCAAAAAGCCAACATATTTGTTTCCGCCAACTCCGCTATGGGAAACCATGACCTTTAGTAAAGGGGGACACCTGAGCTGGTTTAATTGTTGTAGCAAGCATCAGTTTAACTCATGTGTGTAGCCCCTGGCTACATGGGAAAAAATTCCACAAAAAGTAAAAGGACAGTAAAAATAATAGCATAAAATTTTACGAGGTACTGATTGAAAAGCAGAAACATAGAAAAAGATATTTGAAAACTATGCCTCTAGTTGTGATAATAAATGTAAATTCAAATTACCTACAAATTTGCACAGGTTTATGCTTAACATGGTCAGTAAGTGAAACTGCATAGACAATTATAAATATACAATTGTCTGTCATTTTCTCATAAGTGGGTATTAATTTCTCAAAGCTTGTACACTTAACACAGGATTCAATTTCCCAAATGTATGGCTCTCTTGCCATTTTAAATGCTGTGAGTTATCTCACCTAGCTTCCAAACTGTTCTAAAAGCATGTGGGTCTCTCACATGGCCTCTGACAGATCTTCACTATAAATTTCACCCAGAAGTTCACACCCCCTATAGCTTCCCAAAAGAAACACGTCTCTTTTTAGGCAAATCTGCATCCTGCCCTTGTATCCACCAATAGTACTTGTCATTTTTCAGAATCACATCAGAACTGAACCTTCTGAAAATGTTTCACATTTCCTATTTAATTTGTGTCAATCTAAAAAACTCCCTATAAATCAATGTCTCTCATACAACACTCTTTATTTTTAGACATTTTAATGCTCTTGGTTTTATGCAAAGTCTTTTTAAAAAGCATTTAATTTGTCTGCATTTTATTTTTGAGACTCTGTGTTTGCAAAGAAAACACTTTTTTGATCTTCAGCCAACTCCTGGTAAGACAGATGTTTCGGAGGAAAAAAAAAAGCACTACTTGCATGCTGACTTCATATTATGCTCTGTTTCCAGCATGAGGAAGATACAGCAAAAATAACTGTGTGCTTCCTTTGCACCTCCTCAAATAGCAGCTGTTCTGTTGGTGACACGATCCTGGCATAAAACAGATCAGGTTTTAATTGAAAATAGCCTGTGTGTTTCAGCTTAGGATTTCTGAACACTATGCTCTGCTGCTCTGGGGAAATTCCTTAGGATTAAAGCTCTTTCATTTCACACCTTGTTTGACATCTCAGCAGAAAGGCTAAGCACTATATAGGGGCAAGGTGGCACTGCTAAAGACATTGCATCCAGAAGCTTAATGAAGAAAGAAAAAGGAGAAGGAGATTATAGACTGTAAAAAAACACAGGAAAGAAAATACTGTGGTAATGAAAATAAACTGACAAGGAACAGAGTCTGGTTTCCTGATAAAATTAAATCATAGCACAGTTCAAATGGAGCATTTTATGAGTTTCAACAAGTTGAACATATAACAATATATTTTCTTAACACAATACTCACGAGAGCTCTTAAAGAAGGACTTTACTACTTAATGTACACACAAAATCCTTAGCTTCTCTTTGTACACATCTATGCTCATCTCAGTCTTGTTGCAATCAAATTTCTGCATGCCAGCTTTGCCCCATTTCTTGACATAACATTCACATAAATTCATTTACAAGAGGAAGAAATAAAGGAGATGAACAAGGATTGATTCACACTGCAGTGATCAAATTGGGCAGAAAAAAACCCAATAGTTTGTCAGTGAATGTGACATCTACTAAAATTTTTCTCTTCAACACACCAGAAAAGGGACATAAGTAGCTACAAGCTACAAGACTTGAGTTACATGCCAAAGATTGGAAAATTTAACTGTGGCACAGGCCTCCAGGATGCTGAGGCTGGAGACTGCCATTGGGTAGTTAGGAATGTTGTGCTCACTTATCAAAGCAATACGTAAAGAAACCCATGGTAACTTATTGGAAAAGAGGGATGGGTAATGCATGATGCCGTATTTCTGGTATTCCTAGCACTGTGGAGAGGACTTATGGCCTGTAACTGTGTAACCATGGCCGGAATACACAAGTCAAACTCATGTCACAGAATTTTAGCTCAAGATCAGGATGGGTGACCTGAACTTACACTGTAGGCTTTATGGTACAGGCTTCATTTTGATAGCACTGTAAGCATACCATCAGCTCTGTGGCATTTTCAGGACAATGACACTAGCAGCTGGAAAATAAAAGTGTTAGTGTTATTATTTCCCTAAAAAAGGCAATTTTCTCTGGGTAACTATTTTGTATTCACACTGTAATTTTAAATTTGAAATGTCTGACCATTTATAAAGAATTCTGGCCTATCAAATAAAACTTTGAAGGTAAGTTTGATGAGAACTATATTGCTGGAGCAGTCTATCCCTGAAGGACTACACTCTGTGGAAGGGACTCATGCTGGAGCAGTTCTTGAAGAACTGCAGCCTGTGGGAAGGACCCAAGTTGGACAAGTTAATGAAGAACAACAGTTCATGTGGGAGGGACCCCATGCGGGAGCAGGGGAAGACTCAGGTGTTCTACCCCTGAGGAGGAAGGAGCAGCAGAGATGATGTGTGAGATTAAGTGACCTCAGCCCCCATTCTCATTAATTTTAGCTTGGAAAGAAGGGAGAAGAGGGGGAAAGGTTTTTTTAAGATTTAATTTTAAATCTCATTACCTTATTCTAATTTGACTGGTAATAAAATAAAATAAAATAAAATAAAATAAAATAAAATAAAATAAAATAAAATAAAATAATTTCCCCAGTCAAGTCTGTTTTGCCCATGATGATACCTAGTGAGAGATCTCCCCCTGTCCTTATCTCAACCCAAGAGCCTCTTATTATAATTTCTCTTGCCTGCCAGGATGAGGAGGGGACCACTACAGCAGCTTTGGCATCCAGCAGGGCTCAGTGCATGACACGGCAGGGCTGCAAAGGTAGCCTGATATTATACATATGGAAAGAGAAAATTAAAGAGAACGATTTTTGTGTTGTGGGGTTTCTTTCCCCACTGGACAAGCTGGTAAAGCATCCTTCTGTCTGACAGCCTTCTTTGATGCTCAGAGGAATTTGTCACTGAAATACACAAGTTCTTGGGAAAAGAAGTCTTTCTTCTAGATGCTCAAAGACAAGGCAACACCAGTAAGACCAGAAAGGATAGAAAATGGGCCAGAATAGGTAGGACAGGCAGTCTGCTTTGTTTCTTATTCTTCCTTAAGAAGCCTAAGACAATATCCTTAAAGGGAAAAATAAAAGAAAAACAAAAAAAGAAAAGCAATAAAGATAATAAATAAAAGATAATGACACTGAGCTGTTGGCATATCCACAGGCAGTTCTTAATGTGACTACATAAAATAAAAGCAGTTACAGCTAAAGAAATTCCATTGATAAGAAAATGCAGGTATTTGGCAGGAATTTGGGGATGAAAATGTGAGGATGCAAGCAGTCCATGGGATCTCAAGGGAGAGGGAAGAAAGATGACAGAATGTAATTTTTCACAACCTTCATGCAGACAAAATTCTCACAAATCCTTAGAGAGAAGGCTCGAACGTGGTTTCCTAAATGCTAATTCACCTACTTATACTGCTGCAGTTTTAAAAGAGCACAAGAAATGGTATATCTTTTAACTTTTAATTCCATAATTCATAAATTTGTTTATGTGGGGCTTAAGTCTTGGTCACAGCTTCTAGTACATCTTAACACAGTGGCTTCTCATCAAGGCGTAGGTGTTTTAGTAAATATTTTAGTATCAATGATGAGGTACAGAACATGCTGTTCAGTTAACGCTTGGTTTATAAAAGCAATCACTCTGCAGACACTGATATATGAACTCTCTGTCTTAATGGATCCCAATACTGTATGAAATCTAACCCATTCAACCTAGGTATTTTTGTACCAGAGACGAGCATGACAGAGATGCCTAAAAGGCTTTCAGGAGGGAGGAACAGAACATGTAAGTTTACTAAAGATTTGTTTAAGGTGTAAAAAATCATGCATTATCACCCAGCTTTCTTACTTTTAACATCAAGTATTGCTTAGAAAAATTTTTTCAATAGATGCTATTTTGGAACAGAGCTTTTTTACTTTGCCTTTTTCTTCCTTTTACATTTCATACAAGCAAAAGAATATTTCTGTAGTTGTTTTGCCACCTAAGATTGCATCTCTGTCCCTCCGTGTTTAGACAAGTCTGTGAGAAGTCACAACTTTGAAGCTGTTTGTTCCTTGAACTGTAGCTGACATAGTAGCCAAACCATTTCTTAAATTGTGGAAGTGTTTTTTAAAATCCCATGATAAAGGAAGAAAAGTTAACATGATCACTCTGCAGGATGACAAAGAAAGTATCTGATTTTACAAATGGGAAGTTCACTATCTGTTTCCTTTGAAAGAATCTGTGGCAGATGAAACAGGGTAATTTTCTGTTTCTAAACAAGGATTCTGGAAAGAATCAGTCCAATGTGTCAGGGCTTTATCCTGCTCAGAGGCAAAAAGACATTTCATTTTGTATGTGTGAATGTTCCAAAGAGCATTTAGCTCACACTTGAACACAGGATCTGTAATCATATAGCTGCTCACATGTCTCAAAGACACAAAACATTTCAGAAAATGCAAATTACTTTTTATAGGATTCATTGACATTAAACCTCAAGAGAATTTAAATCATCCAGTATTTCAAGTCAAATGAGAATGACATCCTCAAAAACTTTACATGCCCATCATTCCTTCCATCAATTTAGCCTCAGAGAACAATTCTTAGCACAAGAGGAAACTGAGTGAGATACAGGAACCGCATCTCCTGCTATAATAGTACTAAATGTGATTACTACTCACACCCTAAAGTTGTGTTTTATCTGAAGAGATCCTTTCTTCTAGTGGTAAGGACAAGCTTGCATTTCTAACAAACAAAGCAATTCCTTGCTAGAGGTTCACAAGGATTTACATTATGCCAAATTCAGATTTCCTTGAGACTCTTTTAATGAGGTCCCATGTGCCCCTTTCATACACTTAAGATTATTAATTTAAAAAAAAATATTATCATTTTAGGCTCAGGCGCTTAAGAAAAGTGATGAGAAGAAGAGCAGTGTATTTTATATCTACTTTAATTGAGTAATAAACAGAAGCATCTGGCTCATAGGAGCTTTTGCTCAGAACAGGAACATGTAATGTTAACATTATGTAGTTTTATCAGTACAGTGTATCATCTTCTTTTTGGCAAAGTGAAAGCAAATGTGGGCCTGCCTGGCATCACAGCCATTGAGATATCACAGAATCACAGAATCACTAGGTTGGAAGAGACCTTCAAGATCATCTAGTCCAACCCATGTCCTAACACCTCAACTAAACCATGGCACTGAGTGCCACATCCAATCTCTCTTTTTAAACACATCCAGGGATAGTGACTCTACCACCTCCCCGGGCAGACCATTCCAGTACTTTATCACTCTTTCTGTAAAAAACTTTTTCCTAATATCCAATCTATATTTTCCTTGGCACAGCTTGAGACTGTGTCCTCTTGTTCTGTCAGTTGCTGCCTGGAAAAAGAGACCAACCCCCACCTGACTACAACCACCTTTCAGGAAGTTGTAGAGAGTGGTAAGGTCACCTCTGAGTCTCCTTTTCTCCAGGCTAAACAACCCCAGCTCCCTGAGTCATTCCTCATAGGGCTTGTGTTCCAAGCCCCTCACCAGCCTTGTCAACCTCCTCTAGACATGCTCAAGCGTCTCAACGTCCTTCCTGTACTGAGGGGTCCAGGACTGTATATATGAATATACAACAGCTGCATTTGATCAAGGGAGTTTCCTACTAATCAGAAGTTAAATGAGAATGACCAATGTTCCCTAGCAGGACTAAAAAAACCAGATGTATTTTTATTTTCCCACTGAATAAGGCTACTAGCTAGCATTAAGAATCATAAGCTCATGACATAAATGATTTATTCATGTGGATGTGAAGTCTACTGCATAAATTCCAGAAAGAGACAGCTACCCCAATCCTTAGCTAAAATGGGATTTCTGAAACGTTGATGTGAATATTAAGAGATTCGGGTTTGAAAATCCAAGATGTTTTGTTTTCTTTTCATGAGTATGGCAATACCATTAAATCATCTAAGGAGCCACTCTTGCATTCCAGCATGAATGGTCCACCTGAAATCTAAGCATAACTAAACCACTAACATGCTTCCTAGCTTTGTAGCTCAGTAAATAGGGAGTAAGTGCTGTTTGTACCAGGCCACAGGTTTTGCATTAGGCTAACAAGACAGGCTACAGGACCCATTTATCCTACGTTGGGCTTTGCCTGTGCTTGTGTTGGTTTGCCTGAAGATTTGTTTTTGCAAGCAATAGCAATTATCTAATTACCAGATCTCTATTACTTACAGATCTGCTTTGTTTTACCCTTTCATCAGTTCTGTTATAATTGTGTGATGTAATGTCTACACCAATATATATTTTCTAACTAATGGGCATTTGTAACATGTAGTTACTGAGGGCAGAATGACCTATTAGACCCTCTTAATAAAATACAGCACAGAGGAAGCTCTGAAAGAACTGGCAGAGAGCAATACCTGAAGCCCAAGGGCTATAAACATCTCTGATGGCCAATTACTGGTCATCAAACGAATGCAACCTCAGGAGCAAGGCAAGTCAAGCCATTCTTGTCAAGCCTTAGGGGCAGCAGAGAGAACAAAGAACAAGCACCCAGCATATGTAAAACACACATTACACAGTAAATTCAGCTGCAGATCAACAAATAATAAGCAAGTTGTAAAGCCTCTTAATGAACATAAAAAAGATCCCAACCACGTTCTAAATTGAGAAGAAAGAAATCATCAACATCGATGTCGTACTTCTGGCCAAGGGCTCAGGATACTGACCAGTTGCTGTAAACCCACCCCCAGACTGAAACCATCAACCCCCACATCGAGGGGCAGTGGAGGGCAAGCCGAACACCAGAGAAAGGCGGAGACTAAAAAGTTTGTGTATTTATGTTACCAGCATGTAATTTAAACTATTTGATAAGGCTGTTATGAACGTTAGAAACATTAAGACTGTAATCAGACTAAGACTAAATTCTTGGCTGCTCATAAATGGTGTGTTCTTTTTTCCTTGTAACAGGATTACAATTATTAGTAAATAGGTGGGAGTCCAAGCAATCTGTTCTCTAACTTAACTGCAACAGATTTCTCATAAAATACTTTACCATAAGAATATTTTCCATTTCATGGGCAACTTTAATTCTGTTATTGTTATTAGATCCTGCATTGGAATGCTAGACTTTGCAACTTCTTAATTTCTTTAAATCCAAACAAATAAATAAATCATGTTTCTTAGATGTAATTGTGATGAGGACTTTACCAGTATCAACAAAGGTATATGAAACTTAATTACCACTTGTATCTTTGAATTCAGAACTATGAAATGAGAAAATGTGAAACAAAAATCCAGATGCTCTGTATCTAAGATGTCTTTATTATCATGTGATATTAGTGAAGACCTATGAATGTCCTGGCCTGATTGTGATTATACAGTAATTATACTCATCTGATAAGAGGGTGTGAATAGGACTGTAAAATGGATATCTCTTTAGAATGGTGACCCAGGAAAATAATGAGAATTACTGATAAGGTTTAAAATTTGTTTCTGAGTAAGTGGATACTTCCATAGCAGTCTAGGAATTGTTGTTAGGCAGAGACTGACATTCAAATTTTTTGTTTTATTTGTCGATTAAATTTTTCCCACAGAGCTTCAAACTTCCATTTTCATACCCTTTTCAGAAGAGAATCAAACTCAGACTTCTCATTCATAGCATGCTATTTCAACACTGGAGTGGCAAAAAAAAGTGACAGAAAGGAATCCTCATCAGCATCAAGTCATGGAGAATATTGTAAATCATAAATTAAGGCCTCAATCAGGTAGAGCTACTCTCTCACTCACAGGCAGACAGTCATTAGCCCTTAGAGTAACAGAGGTGGGAGGGGAAGTTCTTCTCCAACTTTTCAAATCCCATAAAAGGCTTAGGAAGTGGTGAGTAAAAAACGGTTTCCCTTTTCTTTTTTTTTTTCTTTTTTTCTTTTCTGAAAAGAGTGAAATTATTTACTTCATTTTCTACGTTGTGAAGATCTAGCATGTCATAATTTTTACCAACCAAAGAAACTGCCCAAGAATTTAAAAATTTTAGGTAGTGGGAAGAGGAGAACAGTAATAAAGGTTCTGGCCCAATTCAGCCCTAGTTTCCTTAGTTCAGGACTTTACTGGGACATAAGCAAGGGGTGAACTGTGAATCTGTAGGATGTCTTAGCATAGGTAAAACTGCATTCATCATATACTATCATCTATTTAAGTTGTTTCTCCCTCGCCAATACATATTCTCCAGATTTATTTGTAATTTTGAAGCCATTTAAAAGACGAGCTGCATTTAAAAAAATGTGTTGAGAAGTCTTTCCCAAAATTTGCAATATTTTTGCATTAATTACAGTACTTTAAATCCTTAAATGGGCACTAGAAACAGTGTAAGTGTAAGAAAATGCAGATATCATAATTTGGAAAGTTAGGAAGATGCTCTTTCATGCAACAGGCATTACAGTCACTGCTTTGGTTCCCGATCTGAAAATAACAGCATTGTTATTAAACAAGCTATTTAGGATAAACCTTTATGTTTTCTAATGCTGGTGGGGTTTTTTTGTCTAATCTGTTTGTGTAACCTGGAATACTGCCAGTATGATTCAGAAGCCCTGTTCTGCAATGTTTTCAATTATAGTTGGGACTGTGCAGGACTTACTGTGACTGAGATACAAATTTTATTGGTAGTAATTCAGAGAAACCATTCATGCTTTGCTGCTTTTGATGAATGAAACAAACCCTGGCTCATGCAATGATTGGTATCATTCAAAGTATGAGAAATGAGAACAGTGCTTGAACTAAACCACTAACTGAAAGAGGTAAAGTCATTCTATACCTAAATGACCATCCCACAAAAAAATGGCTTTCAGGAAACCTAGATGAGCATGAGTACTCCGAAGAGCCTCATCCTAGCAGGACTGATAGTGATTCAGTCAAGTCAGAGCTCAAAAATCCTTTTAGACCTTTTTTTTTAATCAGTTTCCTTTACCTTCAGTATCCTCTACCTCAGGCAGTCACCCAGACAAACCCGGGTGAAGCTGCTCCCCAGAACACAGGTGTCTGGTGTCTGTTTTACACTCTCAATATGGCTGTGCTACTGATTCTTACTGAAACCTTACAATATGCTCAACTGCCACGGATGTCAGAGCCTACACACCTTTAAAACTACCTTTTTACAATCCAGAATATGCCACAGATACGCCAATATATATGGAGACATACCTTCTGTAAGTTCAACACTAACTGAAAGCCAAACTCCACTGCAAGATTTTAATTAGCAAGTGTTAGAAGTGGTTTTTAAGTGCTTATCTGCTTTTTTAATGTTAAAAAAAGGTCTTCTGAAATGGTACAAACTCTCTAGCATTAAACCTTCAAGTTTCAGAAGTGATACAGAATAACTATATCAATTTCTCACTTACCTTTAAAAACTCACATCCAGAAAAGCACTGAAAACTGCACTGTTTGTACTGTACACTTAAAAATCTATGGACATATGGTTTGTTAACTTTAATTAATGGAATTGAACAAGCACGCATCCATTTATGAAAAACGCTTTCTTTATGAACTTGTATAATCCCTTCACCACTTAAGAACACCAACAAACAAACCGCAGACCACTTAATGTTTTTCCAAGGAAAATGCAGGGAAGGAATCAATTGGAACAGCTTTGTATTCAAAATCATCTGTGAAGCATCAAAGTTATGTTTGTTGGCATCTGTGCTCCAGCTGTGGGATTTAGAGCTTTTTGCTTTCTTAATCACGTTCCTTATTCCAATGAGTAAGTACTTGGTTCTGTGCATTTACAGAGTTGGAAAGTTAATTCATTGGGGACTGCTCATACTCCCACAGCCTTTAAAGTTATTTCCCCAAGAGAACATGCCAAATTTGAAGCTTCAAAGGACTTCTTTTTTTACTGGATTTGATAAGTGACAATTTTAAAAAATAAGCTAGATTCGAAAAAAAAAAAAATAGAAATTATACTCATTGAACTGCGTAGCGAGAAAAAGATACCTAAAATTACAATTATCCTGCCAACAAACAAAAGCCCGTTGAATCCAATTCATATTAAATATCTCAGATGGCAATGTTAAAAAATTCTCTAACTGTTGGGAATCCATTAATAAACAAGTACTTATCTGTTTTAAAGAGCAGTCAGAATGACAAAAAAGTCTGAGGCTGACTCAGTTATTCCTGAAACCAGAGGAAGACTAAATTGACTTCAATGCCTTTTTGGTAAGGCCCTGTTTTAGCAGTGACAGTCAAGCACTAAAACTACTTTGTGTGTCAGCTTGTGACTCCGTACAAAGTATAACATGATCTTGAAGAGCTACGGAAACCAAATGCTGTACTTTTTCCTTAACTTTCAAAGATCATGGATTCTGAGTCCTCCTGTTTGACCTCCCTTAGGGTGGAAGTGTGGGGGAAGGGGTATTTCAGGGATTTTAAATGTAATTTAACTGTTCAGCAGTTGTGAAAAGTCCCCTGGAGAAACTCAGCTTTTACTCCTGTCTAAGCAAACTAGGTTACGGATTTATCTACCCAAGGTTAAGAAATATGAATAAAATGACAAAAACACCTACATTATGGCCAACTGTTTTTTTTCCCAGAAAAGCATAAAAAGAATTTTCTTTGCTGAATTCTGCTCCCTTGAGAGGTGACTCTACTCAAGAGAAAAGTATTAGGGGCCTAGTCCCTGACCCCTCCTCTACAGTACAAATGAACAAAGAAGAGAGCTGGGTTCAGTACAACCATTAACGAGGGATCTGCAGAGGGACATGACCCAGCAGAGCACTACAGGAGGGAAGCTCACCAGGGGCAGTGTATTAGAGGCAGAGAGCAAATGCTTGCTGCCAATCAAGAAATCTGAGGAAGGGCAAAAAGAAATAATCAGAACTAAACAGCAGAGAGACAACACCACCCTGCAAAAAGCCGAAGTTGGGTACAAACAAAAGATGAATGGAAATAATAATGAACCTAGCACATTAAATGTAAAAACACTGTAAGAGAGGCCAGAAAATAATTCAAGGAGGTACTTTGTAAGGTCTAAAGGCTAAGATGCAGTCCTACTTCAAGGACATTAGGGACAGAAAGATTGCTACAGAGTCTAGAGGCCCAGTATACTGTGAAGGCATACAAGGGGTATTTAGAAACGGCAAGAGCACAGCAGGCTGTGTTAGTTGAAGACAAGATGGCACAAATAGATAAAATGAGCCAAAAGTGTCACCAAAGAGTGTACCTACAGAAGCAGAAACAAGAAAACTAATACTAGTGACACAAAGCTTCTTGCTTAAATTTACCTTCCTATCTGTAGCCTGGAAGATGATAAATGTGACATCACTTTTAAAAGATACTTCAGGAAGTTCAGGGGAACTAAAAAAAATGAGCATGACATCTGAATTGGGCAAATGAGGGAAATCATAATAAAGCATGAAATTAGTGGAACATGAACAAATATGATCTGCTGGAGAACAAATTATATGCTCTGCTTTTCTTTAAAAGGAAGCTTCAAACCTATCAGAATCTCTGAAGGAGTCAACAAACATATGGATACAGGTGGTAAGCTGATACAGTTTACTTTGAATTCAAAAAGACATTTCACAATGTATCTCAAAGGAATTATTTCCCCTTAGGAGACTTGCAGCCACAAGCTAAACGAAAATCTATTACGCTTTCAGAGATCATTAACTGCTTAAAAGATGGTAAACGGAAGAGAGGAATAAATGGTCAGTTTTTCACGATGAATGGTGTTCAACACGGTCTGTGCTGTAAACCTGTGTGGCTAAACTGATTCAACAGCAGGGAAAGTACTGTACCTAAGATGGCACCTACTTTCAAAAAAGCACTCTGGAAGGTGTGTTGCAGAGGGAAAAAAGGAAAAGGTGAGTATAAAGTTAAAAAACCACATGCTCTTTAACAGGCTAGGACTGCAGGCAGAATGCAGTTCTAAGAACTAAACTCATCAATAAATTTCCCCCAAATAATCAAAAGTACCTACCTCACAAAAGGCAAAATACTAATAGCTCATTTTCATCTTTATCTGTTTGACAATATTGGGCAAAGCCCTTCTGTAGCTTTAGAAAGGAGAAACACTTTTGTAAAATCTTGCACTCATGTTATTTAGATTTTCCTTTCTTCTCCACATTTCACCCTACCTGCCTCTCACAACACAGGAAATTCTGTTCATATATACTATTCGTCCTATGAAGTTTAAGGCAAGATTCGTTAGTTTCCTTGGGACTATCATGGAAAGCCAGATTTCACTTTACAGATAGGGCATCTCATATTATTATACTTCTTCAGTTTTACTTAGAAAACTAACCAGCAAATAAAAAAACAGTCATTCTGAAAACAAAGGAAAGAAGTGAAAACATTTTCCTAGCTACAGATACCAAACACTGCATTTTTTCCTTTTTTTTTTTTTTTTCAAAATTACATTCATATGGCTCCCAGCAAGATTTTTGATGGATTAATTTCTATAATCCACCAGTTGCTTTTTTTCTTGCATTCTGTGTAATGGATCATATTTATACTTCATACCAAATTGCTGATGATAGATTTCACTATATGTCTAATATTCCTTTTAGCCCTACATTTCAGAAGAAGATAATATGCACTGCTATTACTTCTTTTTCTAAGTGCTTTAAAACTCTTTAACAAAATATTCATTCTGCCAAGCTATCTCACTAAAATGCTTCAATATGTGCATTGGGATTCTGGATCAGCTTTTCAGTAAGGGATAGGATACATAAATTAACTATTTTTAATAGGGAGCTTAGTGCCTTTGCAAAGAGGTTTGTGCGCTCCTGTGTGAAAGAATACAGTGTACTTCCAGTTTTGTGAATAGCTGCTTGAAAGTTTTGGAAACTTCTGAATCAATCTCTTCTTATGCTTTAAATATAGTGAGCAAATTTCATTTCAGCTTAAAACAGAATTATAAGTCTTCTAGGTAAAGTAACAGCCACATATACTCTATGGACTTCTGCTTGCTGATGTCATCCAAGGCTGTGAAAAGACTTAGCTAAGTCCAGCAATGCCAAGAGATGTGGGTCTATTGACTAACTCTCATGTTTTTCATAGAGCTTATACTGAGGGGATTGGGGCAGAATAAACTCAGCGGTGAAAAATGAAATTTTTGATAATAAGTGGTATATCCACAGTAGTATGACATTACCAGAACAGTAAATTGACAAAGCCACATACTATGTCCTCACAAGCACCAACATGTAAATGGCCTTTTATAAAGAATCCTGGAATCTTCCACTACCTTCATAAATAACCTTCATGAACCAAAGATGAGGCTGCTTTTGAGCAATGGAGCAATAACACAGAAGAGTCTCGTGCTAAGCACTGCACAGATGCTGGCTGAGTAACAGTCTCGTATCTGACCTGGCGCCTGGCAATCCAGCCTGCGTAACTGGCAAAGCATCTCTAGTACCATAGGTCAACTCTACTGTTGTGGGTGGGGGTTTTTCCCACTTTTCCTTCTGGAGATCGATTTAAAGTATAAAGAGGTCACAGGGAATCTGTCCTTCCTCTGAATCAGATAGCTGAAAAAATACAGGTATAGTCTACAGCTCTCCATCTAGAGCCTCTCTGACAAGGCATAGCAAGAGCTGCATTTTTGGGCTGACCTATTTCTGGACCAGTCCCAGTCTGTGTAGGGGCATCACAAATTTCAAACAAAAGATAAATGAACACCTGTATCTTTACAAAGTTGTAACTTGCTTCACTGATCTCTCATGCTAGAAATTGTTATAAATAACAAAGTTGGAGATTTTCATAACATAAACTGAAAGCCTGTTTTTATGCCTTCAGCTTTCTGATGGTTCAAATGAAATAACAAGTATTGTTGAATTAGAAAAACTCTGTCCTGGAAGACAAAGGATTAATACTTTTATTTTCAGCTGCATTTCTCTAGCCAAAAGAAATTTGCAACATGGTGCTGCTTTCAAGTAACGTAAGGGGTCTTGACAGGGTGACAGTGACACTTCATCCTGCCTTTCAAGCTGCAAGGACAAATCACTGTGTATTCTGCTAAATGAGGTCAGTGTTTGCATAAGTTTATATTCTCAGACATGAAGAATACAATCCCATCTACTGGAGTATTCAGATCTAAATATTATTATTTCAGACTGCTGCAATAGGCTGAGTCACATCATCCTGAAGATACAAAATAAGTTATAAATAAACACAATGAAAATGTATATTTGCCTTTTTTAAGGCTTGTGAACATATTTGTTCAAGATGAATGTCAGAGGCTTTGAACAACTTAATGTCTTTTATTTGGTGGCTGTAGTATTAGTGCAGAAGTATCCTAAGTCAACAACACAATGTGAAAGGGAGAAGGGAATGAACCAAGGAGGAAAAAAAAAAAGGAAGTTTTGATAACCTCATGAATAAGTATTCAGAAGTTTTTTTTAATTATTTCCCAACCTCATATAAGTTGTATAAGAACAGGGCTGCCTGACACTATTTTCAATGAAAATCAAAATCCTACCACAGCCTAATAAATTAAAAATTACTATGATGTCCTGAGACTAAGTAAAAATAAAAGCTGGCACATAAATATAATTAATTTGGATGGAGTTTCATTTAATTGCACTCAGATGGCTAAGGACTGCTGTCAGTCAGCTCAGTAACAAATCAGTCTCACACTCATCAAGAGTTGCTGCATTAGTGAGCCTATAAAAGGCAACAGTGCACATTACTTATTCAGGCTTCATCCATCCCTCAATATACTGAGGTCAAACTGAAGAATACTGAAACAAAACCCCGCTCTATGTTAAGGTCTACATATGAGCAGTCTTTTCGGTATAAAATGTGTAAACACAATTACTGTGTTTGCACCGTACCAATTTAAGTACAGGTGACTAAAGCTAAAAGGAACAAAATAAATCAGAGGGACAGTTTGTTGCAAACTGATTCAACACTCACAAAGAGGAACATTGGAAATGCCATTCTAGATTAGACGTGCCTTCCCTGGTTATTGTCAAATGGCAGCACAGAAATGAGAATGCCAAAAAGCACAGTCCTAAATCTGATTGTTAACATTCAGGAAAAAGATTTAAAACTTTAAAATTTGATTTACTATGCTAACATAAATCTAATTTTTTTTGTCTATTATAAATCTACTTCATCCTGATATCCTGCACAATTTCAGTTGCGTGGAGTTTTATTAGTTCTTAAGATTTAAGCCTCAACAATTTCTTGCAACAAGTTACATCATTTAACAATGCCCTGGATAGAAATTAATTCCATTCACTGGCTTCATATTTCCTTAAAACTCAGTATATTAAAGTACAGAGTACACAGAAATCCCAGTGTTCCCTCTCTAAACCTGTCATTAATTTATATATTAGTCCTTCATACACTAGAACCCTGCATACTCTGACTTATGAGAATCCCAAACTTTTGCCTTCCTTTGGAGCACTTTCCCAAGCTCACTTCCACCACAGGCCATATCCTTTAAAAACAGTAAGCATAGCAACAGAACAATTTTATGTAACTGCTCTATCAGGTTTCTGAGGTACTTTTCAATGTTATGCTTCATACACCCATTTTTCCCATTTTGATTGCAACTTTACAATGAAGGTTGCTACTGAACTGATCACAGTAAAATTAAGGTTTCTGCATACTCAACAAAGACATAGCTTTGTAATGGAAGAGACTTTGAAAATCAGACATCAGGTGAAGCAGTCCATCACTGCCTGTATCAATTTTTTATTTTCGTTAAATCTGGATTAGAGGTTTATTACACATTTTTTGTTTAAACACAAAAAATAAGAAAAAATACTCTGTATTAAATACAGTTCTAGTTGATCCAACAGCTCTTTTTTTATTTTTTTAACAGCTCTCCCTGTTTATGTCAGTTCCGATTTCATGTAAATACTACTTATGTATCAAATAAAGCTATACAACCTATACATAAAAAACTAGATCCGCAATCACTGGAACTAATGAAGCCTGATTTCCTGTAAGTTTATATTTCAAGTCTTTTCAGTTTTTCCTCTCTGACCCTTCCCATATCTCCTACCCATAGTATTAAGCAGTACAACTGCTAAAAATTAAAAGAGATGCAGTGTCTAGTCCCAAACAACACGTGTGCTGATATGTACGCTCATTGACCAGAACTTGACACCACTTGGACCAAACAATGGACTCAGCTGCAATTCTGTCTCTCAATGTAGAAACTAATTTAGTTTTTTTTCCTCTACTGGGCCACTGTTTTTCATGCAACTAGTTGCAATTCCATGTTGTCATCTAAGACCACCCTCCAATCAAACACAGTTTTAATGGGGGAGTGGGTGCCTTACTCATGAGCAGAAGAGTAAGAATACCTGACAGACCACAATATGATCCTGTAAGCCCTATTACTTGATAAAACTAAGCTAAAACTATGCCATCTACTTTTTTTTGTTCTGATTTTTAGCCTTCAATGACAGTTATGGCTTACTTTCCAGAGATAACTGAGTGTTCTAGGTCCACTTCCCAGAGATAATTGGGTGTTCTAGGTCCACAGCAATAAAGAAACCTCAGGCTCCATGAAGCACAAGCCCTGAGGAAATATCCTCCAGTTTCGGTTTCACTCATTAATTCAGTTTAAAATTAGTGCAGCACAAAATTTGGCACTCAAGATTCTATCTTTCTCCTTTTTCATTCACATTCAAAACTTATCATGTCAAAGGAAAGCAGAAGTTCACATCTCCTAACGCTGAGTCCTTGAGCCGAGCACTGTGCCCACTGGGCACAGAATGAAGAGGGTTTCAGGTGCTTCAGCTTTCTGTGGTTGTCAGAGACAGCAGTGACCACAGCTCAAACACAGGGCCTCACAGAACTGGGGGTACAGTATTTCATCGAAGTGTCAATAAGGAACGCTACATCTGTAGCACAGGAACCGCTGCAAACTGCAACAAATGGAGCTACCTGAGACAGGACACACTCCAGTGTGCCTGGTGTTTTAGGAAAGAGGAGGGCAAATTCTGGCTGGAGCAAATTGGGTCTCCTATCTCTGATCAGTACAACTCCCTAGCTGGATAAAGGCACATGACCTTGAGGCACACACTGGCTGTTGCCTAGACCTAAAGCCTTGAGAAAGTTCAGGCACAGTTACACTAAAATTTGTTTCCTATGTTTTTTAAAATAAGATTGGGACATCCGAATCAAACATTCATCATCTGTATGCCCAATACAAAGCTCTTGAATGCGAGAACACTCACTTTGGCAAACCCTCATAATTAGATTTGAGAGAGATTACAAATCAGATGGCATTGGTCCACGAAAGAAGTTATTTTACATGACCTGGAAGTCCCTGAAAGAGCTTGCTACAGGAATGTCAGAACAGGACTGCAGTCAGTGTCAGTTGTCACAGGTTGAACTGAATAGTTTGAAGTAGAGCAGAGACAGTTTCCCAGCAGCTAAAAATATATTTCACAGCTTTAAATTACTTTCAAAATTACATTTCTCAAAGAAGAGATGCTTCACACTATTCTGTTTTAAGCAAGAAAGCAAACACTTTACAGTTTAGTCTCTTTTTCAAAATTAAATGAAACAGCAAAATGATTGCTGGATTTGTGCCCAAATACCACCTTTAACAGTTCACATTTGGATATATACACACATCAGTCCAGCCAGTTTATATTTCACATTTACATTAACCATGAATGCCAAGCTTGTAACTCACTTTACTGACCAAGGTAAGCAGAAATGTACCATTGATCAATATGTTTTAGCATTTTCTGAAACTATTTCTTATGATTTTGATTTTTTTTTGGTTTTACCACCTTTAAGTAACTTGTTATTGCTCACAATTGTGGTAGCATGTGCAGCATGAAAAGAAGAGAGGATCTACTTTGTTAAACTTTCAAAACATTAAAAACAGTTAATACCCAATGGAGTTTGCATTACAGAAGAAAAAAGGGTGGAAAATGGAAATGAGCATAAAGTAGGCAAACATCATATAAATAGTATAATTTCCTATACATCATGCTTGTGAGATTGTTTTCTGGTTTTGAAATACACTATTTTTCTTAAGTCAAATGGAAACTTTAAAAATAACTATAAATAAAAGCATAATAACAATCTTATTTTCTGGTCACTTTTTTGGACTAGACATTTCAAATTTATTTTGTGAGATGGCAAGTAAAAAAAAGGCAGACTGTTTTTTCTGATGGACAAAGTATTTCTGAAAACCTTCCATCTTCAAATTACCTTCAAAAAATTGATGAAAGAAAAAAATTCTGACATTTGCTTTTTTCTTTTTTTATCCTGTGTCATTACAAAAACTCTAAAATGCAGATATATTTTCTTAAAAAAGTTTTGTGTTTAGAACAATTCCAGAACATTGAAACAATAATACTAATAATTAAAAAAAAAAATACAAAACTAGTTACTATTTTCTAAGAAACAAATATAATCTCTTTTTTTTTTTCCACAGCAAAACACAGCATGCTTTGATCTGGTATGTGGAAAGTATATGCCCTTTACCAGACTCCCAGTACAAAAACTAAGATTAATGTATATGTTAGCATGACTGAAATAAGAACACAGACAAATATACACATAAAGCATGTCACCCAACTTGAGCCTCAAACAAAATTCCTCATTCTGTTAATAATTCTTTTAAAAAGTTATGCTTTTATTACTGGCCTGAGGCAAATTCAAGTGAGAGTATGCTTCTCAGGGGAAAAGAAACATTTTCTGAAGGAAATATACAGCTTATCTGAGTATGCTGTAAAATCTGAAGATGTTTGTCCTCTGAGTCACATTAGCACAGTCCATAGAATTCTACAGTTCCTTCTCTAGTGCCTGTATCACCTGCATACATGAGATGAATACCTGTTTTGTGATCCACTTAAGCTTTGTATTACCAGAATTTAGCTGCTCTTAAATTTGGTTGTGATGGTTCTATCTCTTATTAGACAATTTTAAGCACTCCTCAGTAGCTTTGATTAACTTAAAGACTGTAACAGGTCCTTATGACTCCACATTTTGATTTCTAACTTCATCTTTTTGACCTTTATGAGTCTCTATGGTCTAATTCTCCTATATCATATTGATTTATGGTTTTCTCTATTCAGTGAAAATGCCTTCACTCCTAAGTCTCTGGTCATCCATTCTCATGTATTGAGTGCACTTAAGCAAAAGATGCACCTTTAAGATATCATCACGGTTTTCTCTTTGTGGAATATTTATATGCATCAAAAGATTTATCATTATTATTTTATAAAATAAGTTGGAAATAACAGTAGGGAACTCTACTGAGTCCTGATAAAAACTATTCAAGTGGCTTGGCTGATATCTGCTACAAGACAGATAAAGTCAAGGAACCAACTGATGAGAAATATGCAAAAAGACAAACACAGGCAGTAGCTGCCTGCTGTGATATTGCAGCCTAGGAGCAATACAATCAAACTAAAAGGAAGAAACACTGTTCGTTTAAAATAATGTGGTATAAATTATTAGGTGGACACAGACAATCACCATTAATATGGTAAAAGCTGCAAAATAAGGACAGAAAAATAGATTAGGATTGGCTATACTGCAGTCTTACAGCCAGGTTGCAGATTGGAAAACAGAAGAGGCAGGTTTTCCTAGGAAATTAAATCTGCTGGCAAGCACACTGTAAGACTTCCTTTCTTAAGTTTTATAAAAACATTTGTTGCTTTTGTCTTTCTCCCATGATTCCCTATTGAAAAATGGTTCTAAAAACAAAGAACTGGCACAGTTGAAAGAGGTCCCAAGACAGCATTTAGTCCATCCTACAACTCTGATGCAGCAAAAATTTCTTTTCATTTCAAGAAGAAATGAAGCCTAACATAGTTACTAACTTCTTAAATAATATGTTCTCCAGTCCTCTACCCTTTTTTCCTTCTCCTCTTCAAAGGCCACAGACACTGAACTATTCAGCTGCAACTCATGCTGCTCAAATGTTGTGAAAGTTTCACAGAATTCATCCTCACTGAAGAAGGTAAACCAGAAACCTGGAGAGTCTCTTTATAGTTTAAAGGTATAATTTAATGGTTGAGAGAACCAGGCATTTTAAGTCCCTGAGTCTACTTCCAACTATGCTTTAATTCACGTGGTAAATGTATGGCTCATAACATCTTTTACTCCAGACAAAACAAGAAGGAGATAGTATAGCTTACTATCACTTTCACTGCAGCATGTCCTGAGATTTTTTAGCTTCTCAAGTACTCGGAGATACGATAAAAGTTTTTTGAAATAAACTAAATTCACTGTTTGAAAAGATACTAGAATAACTGTAGTACAATACAACTGTAATTGTATTACAAGTGTAATACTACTACAATACTACAAAAATTTGGCTGAAGCAGAAGAACATCCAACAAATAAATTTCATATTTGTGCTCCTCATTCATAAGACTTTATTAATACAAATATTTAACCCATTCAACAATTACAAGAAGGCACAAAATATTTCTGATTGCACTTTGGTACACTAATGAAACAAACTCTGAGAAGAAATGAAGTACTTTTTTCTCCAGCTACACTTAGTGACAAGGCCCTGCTATGGTTGCAAAGCCTCTGAGTCAAGACAGGTAACTCAAAGGTTCAAATTCAGTGAAACTTAAACTGAATGCAGACTTTAGGTTTTTGTCTTGTAAGAACACCAGGGTTTATAGAGGATTTCTATGCTGGATGGGTTTCCATCAGTGCCTAAGTTTTAGCAAGACAACTATGTACTCCAAAGCTTAAAACAATCAACATGATAATTTTCTAATTAATAAAAAATCCTAGAACATTTCTGTAACTATTCTGTGATGCAGCAGAATACATGCTGTTAATAAATTACAACCCCCAGTACCATTTATCTCTAATCAGTTATAATAAGAAATTTTTACACTAAAGGTTTTCCTACTTTCCTTACGGAGCTTTCCAAGAAAATGAGAACCATATATTTTTGATTTAAGACCATGGGAAGATTCTCTGCAAAATAAAATACTGCTATATTTCAAGAACATCACTATAGGATAAATAGGAACAAATGAGAGAGAAAACCTTCATATTGTGCTCTTTGCAGTGCCAGTCAGGCAGGTTTAACAATAGATCTAGACCATATGTCTTCTCTTTTTGTGTACCATCAGAGAGAGACAAGTATTTTGAAATACTTAGTAGAATTCTAAGTTATTAGGCTAATTCTAAAAGTTCAACTGAAATAAAAGAACAAGCCTGTTGGATGTTTTTAATTTACTGAAAATGCAATTCTATCACCAGAATAAATTGTAGAAAGAGAAAAATCCTGGGAAAATGCACAAAATCTTCGAATTAGAAAAAGGTAATAAATTATCCTTTCTTTAGTATTGAATTACTGCCAATCTAACAAATAGACCACAGAAAATGACAAACCTCAGGATTAAGTCTCTCTGAAATTAAGACATGTAAAAATTGCTTTTATTGTTAAAAGAAAAAGAAAATTCTTCTACCTCTTTACTTACCACCTATATTTGTTCAGATATAAGAAAAATCCACTACATTTTTCCCATATGTTTCTCTTAATAAATTGGGTATCCATAAAGCACTTCTACTCATTCAAAGCATCCTACTGTAGCTTCAAAGCCTGACAGCTGCTAGGCTGCTGCCGTGCCAAGATCACTACTGCTGTCCAATCTCACCTCTGCACTTTCCTGGTGCTTCCATGCATTCACTGATTGGCTCCTTATGTATTTAGATGTGAAAATTAGCTTTTTCTCGGCTGTAAAGAACCTAGTACACTGGAGTCCTGGGCTCATAGCTGGGGTTCCTATGTACTCTGGTGATAAAAATAAAAACCACCATAAAACCTGCAAGGACACACCTGCATCTGCACCAACCTTGCCTCAGGAAGCTTATATCCTAGATGATACTGTGAAAAAGCTGAATTATATATATTTCTGATTGATAAATTGTGTGGATTTCAGCACACACAAGCAGCACAGAGACAAAAACAGTCTGGTGACTACTCATGTTAGGGATACAGCTCACAGACATACACAGATGCTTTATGGGCATAGAGCATTAGTGATAGAACAGGTGGAAATGGCTTCAAGTTTTGCCAGAATAAGTTTAGATTGGATATTAGGAAAAAATTTCTTCACTGAAAGGGCTGTCAAGCACTGGAACAGACTGCCCAGAGAAGGTATAGAGTCACCATCCCTGGAGGTCTTTAAAACACATGTAGATGAGGATCCTGGGAATATGTTTCAATGGAGGAGTTGGCAGAGCCAATGGTTGAACTTGACAACTTTAGAGGACCTTTCAAACTTAAATGATTTTATGATTCTATGACATAGAGACATCCATGGCATATGGCCATAGATATTTGATGAAGAGAAAGCTGAAAATTACTTACCACGTTGCAGCCAGGACAGTCAGGACCATTTTCACACGTCCTGCGCCGTGCCTGGATCCCTCCTCCACACTGAGCAGTGCAGCGCTCCCAAGGCCCCCAGCCTGTCCAAAACACATGAGGGGGGCACAACAAATGCTCATTGCAGTACCTGTGAGAAGAGAAACAAGGAGGCAAAGAATCTATTATTATCAAGACAAGACCTCCCCCAAAACCTCCCTCATTTGCATAATTCAGATAGATGTTTGTGCAGGGAAATATTTTATATAAAGGGCCTCTCCCTCTCATTAAGCATTGCACTAACAGTTGTCACACTACACAGAGTGTCTAAACATTTGAGTGGGGTTTTTTTAGGTTGCAGTTTTGTGGGTGGACCATGGTTTACTTTATTCAGTGACTTTATACAATCCATGCAATGCAGACAAGCGATCGTTCTGCGATCACGTAACCAAGATTATAAACTAATTTATTAAAAGCAGTTGTGGCTATCCCTCTGGGGCAGTCAACCAAACGGAAGGCAAACATTCATGCAGGCAGTCTTTTATCAGTCTCCAGCTAAGAATTGATTAGGATCCATCTCTCTCGTCTTCAGATAACTACACTTGCTTTTTGCTTTTCACAGTGTCTCTGCTTCTAGGGCAAAATAAAAGCTAAAACACTGGTTCTAGGCACAGAGAACTGTACTTTTTAAATAATGTTATTACTTTATGTTTTTAAGGGTGTTTTTAGCTTCTATAATCTTTGAAGAATTTCCCAGTAGGCTGAAAACTGATTCAGAGGCTTAGTAGGTTCTTGAGGGAAGCACTATTGAGTTGCCATTATTGTAACAAGACATTCAGATACGTGGGAAGGTCCCAGCTTCAGCTGAGTTTTTTCAATTTTTGTAGAAACCTTAGATTCTCCATTTTTTGAGTGTGCTGTACAATAATTCTAGCCATAGCATATGCTGCTTTTTAAGGAACCTCTACACAGGTCCAAAGGATTTGGGCCATCAGCAAGTGTGACTGGGGCTCTCTAAGAGACCAAGCTGTTACTTAGATAAAGCAAAGAAGGAAAGCATAGTCAGGAAACAGACAACCCTAAAGAAATTCTCTAATATTTTATGGATGCATCTGGGTAGCTCTTGTTCCAATACTGACTGTCCTGAATGAACAAATCAATCTGTTACAGTATTTCCTCAGTTTTTACACCATTCTTCCAAATTCCAATGTCTTCTTGCCCTTCTAACAAGTTTTCATCTCTCGTCACTCTTCTATAGCAGAAACTGACTTTAATACTCCACTAATACATTTTCTACAAAAAGAGAAATGACAGTATGAACAGTTGTCATTTTCAACAAGAATAACCACAACAATTTTTATGTTTGTTTTCAGAAAACCCCAATATTTGCAAGCTCCAATTCTTCATTATCAAGGAATTTGAACATTTGGAACTCTGTGGAGGGCAAAAAAGTAATGGTGGTGGTGTAAGCAACATACAGAAGTAGATTTATTGCATATGCTGGAGCCTAAAATTCAAACTTTGTCCCTAGGTCTGGGCAACTCCATCAAAATTTAAAGATTGGGAGTGGACTTAATAGGAGAGTGACATTTAGTTTTCTGCTTCTATATAGTTAAGAAAATTATTCACAGCTTGTATTGACCCTTCTTCTGGAAATTGAGGAAAAAATGCTCAAACCCTCAATACTTATGAATCTGGTGTGACAACTCTTCAGTGCATGATTTGGGTACACACATTACAGTTCACATTATGCCATCACTAAAGATACATAGGAATGTTCTGTGCTTGGATGCAGTCATTTATGTGAATGTGTGTGATAGTTTCTCTCTGTGATCATTCATTGAGAATGTGTAGACAATAAAATATAGATGTAACATCAGCATTTATTTGGTCAAATTAGTATATACTTTGCATAATTTCAGTTATTAATGAAGATGCGTTAATTTGGGATACACACAGAGGCTAAAGCAAGTCTGCCATGAAGTTGGGAATTACCAATAAAATTAGGGAACTTGTCTTGCCTTAAAATAAAGGCATGTATAGTGTAGCTCTCTAAAAACGAAGTAGTCATCTGAACTTGAGCAACAGCTTATGGAAAGAAACAGCCCTGTTAAAAATATGATTTATGTCACGCTAAAGCAAAGGTCATATAAATATACCCCTCGATGTACAGATTGATTTTCATTGACTTTAAATGCTACATGGGAGACAGACATCTAAGCGGCCATTACTGCCAATGGAAATTTTGTCAATACAAACTAGGGAGACTAGAATGATTGATTTGAGGAACTTAAGGAATATACAGCAGAAGGACATCAATTACTGTTCTCCACAGCCTGTATTGAGTAAATTTCTACAGACCACAGCAGAAGTTCAGACACCTGACTCACACATAAACATTCACACTCGTGGACACCTGAAGTTAGGTATGACAGATCTCACTTCGAGGACAGTCATGCCACCGTGCAGTGGCTCTTTTAGTGTCTATGTGCCTGACCTCCCACTCTCTCACTTAAGCAGGAAACAGAAAAGAAGCCTAGTAACAGTGACCCTTCTCAGTAAGCACTTCAAAGGGCTGGCAATTCTGTTATCCAACACTAATTAAAGATGCAGCTGAAAAAAAGCCCTAAAATCTCTATGCAAACTACTTCAATTTAGGAAACAGGTTTTTTTAAAAAAAGTCAACAGCAGAATTGTCAAATTTTCCTTTTTTTTTCCAAGAAAACAAAAAAAGTAAAATAAACCAAAAAGCAACACAGCATACAAGTAGAATCTTCTTTTCATTTCAGCCAACCAGTCTCTGAAAACATCAGGTACGTTTTCACAGCTAGAGACATCCCTGCAATTGATCTTTGAGAACTGTACTACAGCATGGGGCTTTGAGCCAAGTTTCATTATATTTGTTCTTGGCTGCATTTCAAGTCACTCAGCAACCCTTTTTCCCTTTTGCTCTTTCTTCCCCTCTTAATTTTGTTCTCAGGACCCACAGAGCTAATGTTTTACAGTAATTCAACAAAACATGCAATGCAAGAAACTTGAATCTGTGAAACCACTGCCCTCTCCCCTAACCTAACTGCAGTGAGGTCAGAATGGAGAACAGCCTACAGAAATGTGGGTTTTGTACAGTGATCCTTCACATTTCCCTTGAAGTGAACCCAAGTTCAAATACCCTAAAAAAGTAATTGTCATACTGGGGGAAGGGTGAACATCCTCTGTCCAGTTGTGTCCACAGCTCTTAGTGCCTACAGCAAATTTTACACCTACAATTTCAGTACAACTGGCATTACTATCCTCATTTCTATAAAGATCTCAACCTTTAGTAAGACATCAATTTATACAATTTATTTCAGTGTTGCTATCCAGCACTGAGTACTACAGGCTAACTGCATGAGAGTTACAAATATGCCCTTTTTATTCCACAGAGATTTTTTTTTTTAAACAAATACTTCTTAATTTCGACCTATATTATGCTACCATGTGTTTAAGAAAAACAAACTAATCTTCATCCCTGTCTGCATCTTCCAATGCAATGTACTGTTCTGTGGTGGGTAGTCATAATTACCAGCTGGTGATTTACCAGGATGCACAGACTATACTGAGGCTGATGAGAATGCTAGATTCCTTTAATTGAAGGCAGGTGCACAACATGCACGTGCCCTACTGGATTGAGATTGTTACACTGACAGAAATACCCACCCAAGAGACTGTGGAAGGTGGCATGTGGTCCCAGGGGCTTCTGTGGAAGAGGAGGCAGCAGAGAAAGCAAGGAGGATGGGAACAGACACGTCCCAGCAGACAAGACATCCATGGGAGTGCAAGCAAGCCAAAAACCTTGTGGTGTTTAATCTGCTCTGCTGAAGTGGACTGGGCTTGTTCACGCTGCTCAGAAACAAGCAGTGCTACACAGAGCAGGCACTTGACTCTCAGCAGTTCCTCTTTCTCATGGAAACAAGCCCAAAAGCTAAATGTTTGATGAGAACTGTGTACAAAATAATGTGACAATATGTACTGATTCTAATTGTTTTATACACCCTAAAATATCCAGGGCTTTCAAACATTTACTCCTTGTCTGCAGCCAATTTACTTTTCTAATCACCATGTTTTTTTCCTTTCTATTCTTTCCTGTGTAATAAAAGATAAGTGCATCCCCTGAAAGCAAGGAATTCTCATTTTAATGTCCCTCATTTCTGCACAGATAGGAGGGGGACCAGTGGACTTAATAAGGCCATATCTAAAGCATCTTCCACAAAAAGGACAAACGTGCTCACTCCATGATAATGTCAAGACAGGATACTACAGACTCCATAAACAAAGATCTAGAGAATTTCCAGCAGCTTTAGTGAATATTTGTTATACAAGAAAAATCAGAAATATTAAGCCCCTAAGGAATTCATCAGGATGTCTTCCATCTGGAGTCTTAACTACAAAATTATTATCTGATTAGCAAATTTTGTTACAATGTTATTTTTACTCCCTCTCCATATTCTGTCTAAATGCACATCAGCTGCACTTTTGACCTACTTCTACAAGGGGAATTTGCTTTGTAATATGAGTATTTGCTGCTATCTCTCAACAGCTTTCCCCCCCTTCCCACACACCCCCTCAGCAGCAGAGCATGAAACAGTTTAACCTATCTTCAATGCTTTAAATTGGCAAATATTGCCATTGATTTCAAGGGAATGGCCAGCAAGCACAGAGCTGCCTGATACATCAGCCATGATAGTACCATGGCTTTCATGAGGTAAAACAAATATATCCTAGATAAACATTTAGCTCTTAACACATGAACAAATACTCTCAAGCTGAATATGCATTCACATCTGGAGGTAAATTTACCTCAGATATACACTGCCTTTTCTGTGTTTGCTTTCTATGGACTTATGTACTGGATTCCTACTGAAATCACTGTTTGTTGAAAAGCGGTTTCAAAGTTTGGCACGTAGATGCCTGTGGAAACTGAAACCCGTATTTATACCCCTGAACATGTGAAGGTGATTAGAGTACGCATGTTTACAAAAACAAATGCACATAATGTGTAAACCAATTAAAAATTTTACTAATACTAAACATATATTCATTTTACATATGAACTGGGTCATTAAAAAAGTAAACTGTTAGGCTATTTATAAACATCAGTTGATTTAAATGAGAAAATCTGAGAAGTTGCTTATTGGCACTTCAAATACGAAACCAGTAAATGTTTCTCAGGAGTTACTGCACATGTAATATTTGTTCAACCTGCCTAAATGTACTGGGCTCAAAGGAACTGTTTCCATCTGGTGCAGATGTAACTCAATGAGAGTGAAACAGTGAAATAAGACTACTGTAAATGCTGGTACTCCATTGCCCTCACAGCTCAAAACTCTCTAGGAGCTGGCAGAGTCATGAGGACACTCATAAAACTCTAATGGCCCCAATCATCTTCACCTGGGACCTCCACCCATGCCAATGGGCCAAGGAGCTCTCTTTAATCTGATCCTAACCCTGGCCTGTGGCTTAGCTTCTTACCTGGACTTCAGACTTCTCTCATTGCCATGATGTCACCTAGGATCTAGACTCTTGGCTGGATGTGGTCACAATCTCCAGGCTTGCCCTGCTCCCCTGCTGCAAGTGATGGGATGGGCCCTGGCTGGCAAATGTCCCAGGACTTTCTGCTTTTTACAGCTCTTAAAAGATTTATCCCAGTACTTGGCTTAACACTGACAAAAATCCTGGCAAATAACTGATGCCTCATTCCTCTAGCTGCTTTACGAATTATTTGACAAAATTTCCTAACTTACTGCACCCTCTGGAAAAAAAAATTAAAGTATTTAAAAAGATAATTAAAAATATCAGGACATAACATGGATAACAAACAAAACCAGGGTAGAGGCAGGAAGGTCAGCTGTGAGCAAGCTGTCAGTGAGAAAGGTACAGGGCTATTGGGAGTGAAGGGTCTTTCAAAGAGACAGGAAAGAGTGACAGAAGAACTCTGAGACAAAAAGGCATCCTGCAGCAAACTCATGGGCACATTCATCCCAGATTGTTGTTGAACTGGATGAAGACAGAAAGGACAAATAACCTGCAAGCTACAAAGGCAAAGCAACATAAGCTTATTGTTCCTTCAGAACTATTGCATACCAAAATTCAGTCCTTCTGGGCTGCTATTATTTCAATTCATCATAAGTCACTTTCCAATTTGTAACTGCTTTTACAGTGCACTCATTGTCTTAATGCTCCTCTAATTGATAAAGTATTTCTCATGGTTTCCTTTATTTCTGTGAAACTTCTTATCAGACTTTTATTCCATGTTGAACTAAAATGAACAATTACTATTACCATCTATAGTCCATCACCCAAAAGTCTCTCAAAACTCAATTTTTTTTTTCTATATTTAGTCTTCTTGTGTCCTGCCCTGGACTGACCTCTCAGTTCAGGAAAATCAATAACTGTTATTCAGGCTGGGACAGAGCTAAATAACAGCAGATACGATCTATGTTTGGTGGTGATGGCTTTTTGGTTGGGCAACCTATTTTCAGAAAGCAATTTACAAAATGACAAAATCCTCTCCTCTGCAATGAAATGGTAAATATTCATGGCCTTGAAGCAGTGAGAAATGTTCACATGTTCCGTGATACTGATCCTTTACATTTAAGAGTTAGAAACACTAGGTCCCTGGTGATCCATTAATACATAAATGTGTGATGCAACCTTGCTTCAATGAATCTCCTAATCTGAAGAAATGCCAGAGTTGGTTTTTAATTAAATGCCTCACTGAAACGCTTCATAAAGGTTATTGAATTTAGTTAACATCCAACAGCAATATAGGATACTATATCATCCATACAGAAACACTGAAGTAAGCTGTGAGTGAATATTGGGAAGAAACGTATTCTCATACATCTCTTGGAAGGATGGCTACGGGATTCCCAATTCTCACACCAATGCTAGTCTTCTGCTATCTAGCTTTCTGGTATGCCTCTGGAAACAACACAATGCATTGAGTTGCAGCTTATCTGAATTTATTCTAGCATGATTTAAAAAAATATTTAATTCTTGTTAAAACTGTTAACAAAAAAATTAGAGATGCATGTTGGGTCCATGTAAATTAGAGATGTAATTAGGGTGCATGTAAAATGAAATGAAAGGCCTGAATTTGACATTCTGAGCTAGTGACAAAATACTTTGGTGACAAAGCAGTATAGGGTAAATCAAAATCTGAGCTAACTTGATCTGCTCAGGGGTTAAAAAATATACAAACAATTGAAAAAACTCACCAAGCTTGAAAGCTCACTAGAGATACTTGAGTTCAAGGTATTTTTTATTTATTGAATAGAAAACAAAGCCCTTGAAACTTCCTTCCATGTTATAGAAATGCTTAATTCATTTACAACAGAAAAATGAACTCACAGCATCAGTAACACAGTGCTGTGACCTTATTATATTTTGCTCTGAATTCCAGGTCTTGAGGCTGGGTAAGTTACAATTCAAACACAGTGCAATCAATTTGCAAGGAGAATCAATTTTCAGGGTCTCAAGGGACATTGCTTCAGCACAATTCTCTGGCACTACCAGGAGCTCTCAGGTGGCTCAGGAGGGATGAAGCTAAGCAAAAGATGAAAGATCTGCTGCAGACCCACAGCCTCATTAATGGGAATACTGTACTGTACAGCAGCGAAATTAAAGAGAGAGTGAAAAGAAAGGAAAGGGAAAACCAAGGCAAATAAAGGAGAAAATGTCCTGTGGAATAAAATTGCCTAGAAGAAACTAAAACAGACAATAGAAAAAACATAACTCACCTCTCCTCACGATTCTGTCCCACACAGACGCGTCCTCCATGTCGAGGGGTTGGATTGCTGCAGGAACGCTGACGAACTTGAAAGCCTATTCCACAAGTGGTACTACAAGGTGACCAAGAAGTCCATGGTGTCCAGCCTCCATTTCTGGTAGAATAAAAAGCTCAGGCTCTGTCATCTGTTATACATAGCGAATGGCTGATTAGGTGTGACTGACAGCGGAATCTGGCCTATTAATATTTCTGTAGAAGTCATTAATACTGCATCGTGTTCCATTTCTTCAAGAATACTGAACAAAAATAAAGGTGCTCTGATATTCCACATTCATAATGCTTTGTAATCAGCAACTGCTAAAATCATCTCCTTACACAAGAATTACAAAGATATGAAGATATTTAGTTGCTTTTGGTCACTTTGTTCTGGGTAAACTACATATGCAAATTCCTGTATCAGTGTTCTGAAGCTAACGTTTAATTACAAATCGTTTTCAGGGAGATTAAAATGTCAAATTTTGCTACCTTGCCTAAAAGGAAAGTGATTAAAGCCTGGAGGAAAAGGAGGCTCAGAGGACACCATATTGCTCTCTACAACTACCTGAAAGGAGATTGTAATTAGGTGGGGGTTGGTTTCTTCTCTCAGGGTTTTAACAAGTGACAGAATGAGAGGAAATGGCCTCCTGTTGGAGGCAGGAGAGATTTAGATTGGATATTAGGAAAAATTCCTTCACCGAAAGGGTTGTCAAGCATTGGAGCAGGCTGTCCAGGGAATGGTGGAGTTACCATCCCTGGAGGCATTAAAAGACTTGCAAATGTGGTGCTTGGGTACATGGTTTAGTGGTGGAATAGGCAGTGCTTATTAATGGTTGGGCTCAATCTTAAGCTTCTTTTCCAGCCTATAAAGTAAGCATTAAAATGCATTAGTTGTCAATTTCAACAGGTTACTCTGATAAGATGTCAATACCTTGCTTGTAATGTAACAAAAAAGCTAACAGAGTTCACACGCTATACCTTGCATTTGTGAACTTTTAGAAAGAACGCTCCTATCCCTCCCTAGTATACCCTAGAAAAAATACTATAGACCAAACATCTGAAAAGGAATTTCATATCCTGTCCTAGGCGAAAAAAAATTATGCATTTCAGCTGTTATCAGAACCTTTAAATGGCTAGCTTGCAGTTTTTGTACTGGTAGAACACAAACAGAAATAAAGAAAAATAAAACTATAATGAGCTTTTGATGTTTCATCATAAAAGCAAAAGTTAAAATAGTGCCTCACTTATTTTATCAGTGTTAACAGAAGATGTTAAAACAGTAGTGTAATAATGTCAAAGGTAGAATGTGAATCCAGCCCCAAATCATGTTCCAAATTCCCTTCTAAATTTGACAGTTGTTGATTGATTGTTCAGTATCTCACACCATCCTTATCTTTTCTATCATTCTCCTGACCTGATGTTATATAAAATATTGTTATATTGTCAATAATTTTCCTTAAAATTGTTATATTTTCACTTACAGAGCTTTCAGTTACCTTGTGCAGAAATGTAATCAGTTTCATTCATTATCATGATGTGATTGTGATGTTAAAAAAAAAAGACAAAAAGCAGAAAGAATCACTGAAAATAAGCAGAATGCACCAGTATATGTTTCATCTTGCAATTAAAGTATGTATAATGTATGTGCATAATGTTTTAAACATGAACTTCTGATGCAGTTCCAAATATGCAATGTTCTGAGTCTCTTTGAAATGATCTGCTCTCACTGATTTTCTCTGGGAGTGATTAAAGTGCCTGAAGAAGACAAAAGAGTGGCTAAAGAGTCCTATACAGACTGATAACAGAACTTGCTATCAGGATATATCTGAAAGATGAAAAATGAAAACGTTTTTCCAAGGCAGAATGGGGGACAACAATGGTAATATGAGACCTCCAAAAAAGTTACCCATTCTAACTTCCAGAAGAGAAAGTTGTATGAATTACAGAACTGAGAAAAAGTATCATACTTCAGATATTACCTAACACAGATTTTTTTTCTTTCAGAGCTTTTGCTAAAATTATCTGAGGACAAGGTTATTTGGTAGACAGCATTTGAAAGGTCTATGTGCTCTCTGACCCATTCTCTCTCCTACAAAGTCCAAGAGAAACTTTCTAATGTCCCATTTGGCCTTTCATGCACAGAACAGGATCAGTAGATTTCAAAGGGTAGGTTTTATTCTGATTCTTTTAAACCACAAATGATAGAAAAATTGTCTTGCATACCTGGAACAGTTGGCAATCTCCATGGTTGGTCCTTCACACAGCCATCCTCCACACTGAGGAGCAGGACTGTCACAGACACGTGTCCTGCAGAGGCAGGAGCCAACAGAGGCACCATCAGTATGGGTGCAAGGTTTCCACTGTGACCATGTTCCAAAATGTCCATCCACTGTCAGATTCCTCATCTAGAAACAAACACACCAGAAAGCTCACCTGAGGCCTGGCAGTTCCTTCATACAACCTCTTTATTCTGCCGTGCATGAAGGTTCAGCCTTCAGCCACCACTAATAAAAGCCCCCACTGGAGAGATATATCTTCCAGACAGCAATCTCCCCTTCTAATTTCTGTAGCTGCATAATTTCCACAACTTCCGACCAACCTGAGCCACTGGATGCCACCACCATAACAATAACAGTAATCACAGCTGTTACTTTTCACAACCATGCTTGCCTAATTCTCGATTGTCTTCTGATGACAGTATTCCCTACTTCCTAAAATTTTCCTGTGAAAATGGAACCTGGACACTGACTGTAAAGCCCAAGATCAAAAGGAAAAGCCAGCAGAGGATAAGGAAGAAGTGAAGAAGAAATTGGCTGTGAGGATGATGAGACACTGGAACAGGTTTCGCATGAGAAACTGTGGATGTCTCATCCCTGGAACTGTTCAAGGGCAGGTTAGATGGGGCTTTGAGCAACATGGTCTAGTGGAAGGTGTCCTTGCTCTTGGTAGGAGGATTAAAACTAGATGATCTTTAAGTTTCCTTCCAATGAAACAATTCTGTGATTCTATGATACTGTAATAGTCCAGGGTAGCAAAACCGGATCAATTAAACTTCAGTCTCCATGATGAGTGTCTTTTTTTGAAAATAGTTTTTTGAAGCATACACCATATAGTACCATTTCATGAAATGTGGTTTTAAATATGACAGTCTCTAAACATTAGATGGTTGGAAGGGTCAGACCATTCTCATCTAGACTGGAATGTTTCCATCAAGCAGCTGTAACACATTCAATAAGAAATCTTTATTGCCCAGCTGAAACAAAACAAGCTAATGGAAACTGCAGCAGCCTCCATGGCTACTGAAATTTCTAAAGAAAATGAAGCAGGACACGGAAAATTCAGCTCCCAACAGACTTACACATTATTCTTTTATCAAGATGTTAATCTTGACAAATCTGTGATCCTAAATGGAAATGATGGCCACTTTTTCACTTAAATGTTAAGGGATTTGCATTTTGTTTCCAATATTTGAACTTTCAGTCAAGACAACAGCACCAAGAAGTGCAGGCTAAGTAGCATTTAAATTCACTCTTAGTAAGAATAAATATGTATCAGTTGTAGTAATGTATTTTTCATCAAATGTGTAAGAACATAACATTTTAATATTTGCTTATATATTGAAACAGGAATTACAGTTGTAGATTGTCTTAACTGATCTGAAATGGTATCTCCCTTTACTATTTTTAGAATTTTAACAGTGGTGAGAAAAGTGTACATTTCACAAATACTTTGAAGATAAAAGAGATTCAATTACAACATAAGGCACGTTTCCATTGACACTCTAGATGTTGGCTGATTCTTTCCACTGTGACAAAGATACCATAATTTCACTACTAATTACAATTCCCACGATTTATTTTTCACAATTATCAGTTTTCCAAGAACATCTACGTGTATATTCTGTCAGCTAAAACTGACATAACCATAATTCGTCCTTTCAAAATCTGCTGACTGCTATTTATTGAAAATAACTCATCAACCTTTGCTCATGCAGAGTTTACATTGTTGGGTTTTGTAAGACAGCAAGAAATACTTCTTTTTAAGTGAAAAGTAGACCCATTCTCTTACAC
Organism: Eulacestoma nigropectus; assembly: GCA_013397775.1. Lineage (NCBI taxonomy): Eukaryota > Metazoa > Chordata > Aves > Passeriformes > Eulacestoma > Eulacestoma nigropectus. The sequence continues at coordinate 1,597,801 of VZTE01001408.1, read as the reverse complement.
TGCTGGTCTAACAAATATTTATAGTCCATAAACTAAGAATTCTATGTCCCCAATCTAATAGTGTCAGAGATGTTAGAATGCCTTTACTGCTTTCTGTTTCTGTGCTGCATCAAAACCTCTTTATTGTTGCACCTATAATTATAAACTAAAGCTACAGTTGTCTATGGTTACCATAATATATATTAAGTGGCAGAGAAGGTATACATAAAACATAGCAGAAAGCTTGAACACAGAAAGATAAATTGATGATGCATTAGCTATCTCCATTCTTTTTCCTTGCTTCTGCAGAGATCAACCTACTGGGATCTCTGCTGTTCCCCATGACTCACCTGCTCTGTCTCTTTGTGAGTATTTCCCTTTTAGCAGTGATATCAAACAATTTCATCATACGACTGAAGGAAAGCAAAATGTACTGATGAGTGGCCTTTGCAGCCCTCACCAGAATCCATGCCTATTAACCTTTCAAACACCTCAAGGGCAAAATCACAGTCAACCAGACCACATGGCCGTACTATCCTTGCACAGCTACACTCTGCTTTCCCCCTCTACCATCCTGGTTTTGTCACCCTTTCCCTTCTGCAGATATCTTTAGACCTTTCTTCCCTCCTAATGTCCTCCAAATACCCATCCATGTCTCAAGTCTCTCTGCACCCACCTCATCTTCCTGCTTTGTGCCTCTGCACTCTGAGTAAAGGTCACAGTTTTTAACTATGTCATGAGATCTTTGGTTTGAGACTAGTTTTCGTAGAATTTAGTGAGTCTGTAGTACTTTATGAAGCTGCTAATGAATTCAGATCCCATAGCACACTTTCTTTGAGAGCTATAAAAATAAAGCCATTTCATGTTGCATACGTCTGTTAAAAAAAAACAAAAAAACCCAAACAAACAAACAAACAAAAAAACCCAAAAAAACCCCCCAAAAAACAAAAACCAAAATCCTGAAAATTTTTTTTAAAAATTATTTTTACTTTCCTTGTAAAAGCTTCTAGATAATGTCAGTAGATTTTTAAGTGATGGATTGCAAGTCATCCCACTGGAAAATATTTCAAAAAACAATGAACCTTCATTACCATAAAAAATATTGGATGAATAATAGGGATATATGACCAACCAGATGAGGATCAAAGTAGATATATGTGCCATAGCATTATTTCCCGTCTATTTTTATGCACAATTGCTGTACTCATGCCAACTGAAAAAATAACCTAAAAATCGAGAATTAAATCAAAGCAAGATAACCAAAATAACCACATATTTCAAAACTGATCTTCAAAGTTCAGCGATAGTAACACAGATATTCATCTATCTCTCCTATTCACCTCTCTCCTCTACCATGACATGCCTATAAGTATTCAGCCATATGAATAATTCTGTAGGAAATAATTTCTCAAAGACAACTGGTCCCACTTTTTATTCTGGACTAAACTGTTGTATAAACAGACCTCTCCCTGATCCAATTTTAGAGGAAACTGGTCATTCATTAATCTAAAAAAATTTCTACAATGTTAAAAAGATCAGAGTAATTTTACTAACAATTGAGATATTGGAAGCAACTGGGACCAAAAGAGGAAGAGTAGGTTTCGAATATCGTTATGTTCTGCCTGCAACAACGTCTTGAATGTATCTAGCAAATGTTAAGGATGCACATAGCTCAGTTGCCTACAGAATTAAATTAATTAGACCTTGGCTTATATATCCTGTGAGCACAGCACATAAAAATGCTATAAAAACAAATATTTGAAAGCCTCGTTAAGCAAAATTGTAATCGATTGCAGTTTGCCAGAAGACAGCGTTACTTTAGAGGAAAGTTTCTGTGAAGTTTTCCAGTCTGTTCAATAATGTGTTACTTGGTGTATAAGGCTTTAAAACAGTAAAGGGGTAAACCCACACTTTTCAATTTAGATAGATAATTCTAAAATCTTTATATTATGCAATCTTAATCTGCTCAAGCACATTTCTTTGGAGGTTCATTAAGTCTTAGAATCTCAGATCAGCAGTGTAAGTCTCAGCTATGGATGAATTTCTAAGCAAGCCTTAGGTGCTCCCCTGCTTTGACTGGACTGCCATACCCTATGCACATGTCATATAATAGATACTAAATAATTGTTTTTCCAGTTGAATGGAACAGAATGGAATTACTCTTTCTAAATTATTCCTCCCTCCACCCCATCTTGGCCTCATGTTCTATATGTACAAAAGAAAATAAGGCCTAGTGCCACAATTCAAAGACTGAGCACAGCAGGCTGACTGCTCATGCAAATATCAACAAAATAAGGCATTTCAGTAATCATAGTATTTCCCCCAAAGTTGCTCCTGATTTCAGCTCAAATGCTAATGCAGATGAATCCAACAAAAGCCTATTTTATTAGTCCTCTGTGTGAGAAGATGGACGCAAAGGACAGGACTAGACATAAACATTTTTTAAAAGTTTTAAAAACTTGAAGAAATGCTTAAAAAATTGCTTTTTAATGTCAAACACAGTCAGAACACAGGAGCACGTTCTCAAGGCCCTCAGAATCAGTGTAGTGTTTGTATCTATGAAGCTGCTGCAACACATGTAGAGAGCACAAGTCAAAGCTGGAAGAACTTTATACTGATTTTGCACCTCTAGTTCAGTAAACAAAGCCCAGCTTATGGGAGAGAAGTGTCATCAAGATATTAAATGGCACTTGTTAAACACATGGAGATCAGAACATGAATGCCACATGAGCATAAGTTAATAGATGCATATGCCTCACTGGTGAGTGGGGACAAGAACAAGAAGTCCTTACTAGGAATGAAAGCAGAATTGAGTTGGAAATGGTCCCTCTTCATGGGCAGAAGGACAAAGCAGCAAGGATCTCAAAAAAAAAAAAAAGCTCAGTAGCACAAGAAAGATCCTTCTTAACCCTCTTTTTGCATGCTGTAGGGTAAGGGAAAAGAATGAATATTAAAACAACACCAGCATCACATTAAAAATGAAAGATATAAATCAATTTTGTTGGTGTTTTTTTATATTCTATTAAATTTATTCAAAACCATTTTTTAAAGAGAAGTGTTCGGCCACTGTAAATATTAACCCTGAGTTTATTGTAGTTATCACCACTGTCATTTATCTGGGTGAGATTTAACCCATAGAATTCACCCTTCCATTTCATAGACTTTTAAAGATGTTATTTGGCTTTTTATATTAGCAAGAATAATCCTAAAAGGAAAGATTACACCATTAATGATTAAACTTTTTCAAAGCACATAATTGAGAAAAATTCTGCAGAGAAAAATGTCAATATCACTAATCTTAGAAAACATTTGCTTTCAAGGTGAGAAAATAGACATTACAGGTAAAAAACAACCATGATCTGAAATTACTCTAAATAATTTTATCATATAAGTAGTTTGTTAAGAAATAGAAAAGAAACTAGGTATTCTGCTAAAATCTGATAGGAGAACCTAAGGAAAATGGCATTAAATGCAGTTTTCTGAGCTTGAAAAATCTATGCCAGCTCACTTTCATGAAATTCACATGGAATCAAAGATTTTAAGTGACAAATGAATGCATTTGGACTTACTGGACACACGGTAATGCTTTGCTCCCATTGACTCATGCTCAGACTTTCTTCCAGCGTTGTGCATTTCTTCATCACCATGTCCCAGCCACAATAAGGGTCTTGGGATCCAATGCATGCACTGTGGACAAAAACAAATCGGATAACTGGGACATTTATCTTCATTTGTACTGACCAAAGATTCCTAATTAACTAGGCAGCATCGCTTCATATTTCATAGGCAGATAATGAAATTGATCCCTGTTGTGGTATGGCACAGACAAAATGACCAAAAACAGAGGAAAAATGAATTTGAATGCCTACACAAAGCTAGGATTTCTTTTAAGTGCATAGCTGAATTTCTCTGTGCATGCATGATGCATGGTGTATTGTCTAGACTGATTGTTGTACTTAATTACCAGAGAATTACAGAAATTCATAAAAAAAGGTATATTGTCTGCTCCAAGTAAAAATTTCAGGAGTTACAGTTCTTAGTCTTTTCTGTCAGTTTTGGAATTATAGATATCATCTTTTTCAGAAATCAGAGGACAATGTCTGTTTGTTGAAAAATAATTAGAAAACCTTCTGATCTATTTTTTTGCACCTGTATAAAATCTCTGGAAGTAAGTTCAAAGCAGCACTGATGGCTGCCATCACATCTTTTACATATCACATGCTGCCCTCAACATTCTCTCTTAGTGGCACATGAAGGGGGAAAGCAAAAGGATTAGAGAGAAGGATGGTAGTCTAGTTTCAAATAGACTCTGAAAGATCCACTGTACAAAACTAGAAGTTCATTTCTCTAATAAATAGCAGGTTTCTCTTACTAAGGTCAAACATTAACAGTCCTGGCAATAGGTCTGCAGCTTCATAGCTAAAGATCCATAAGAATGGAGGTGGAACTCCCATTATAGAGAAGCACGATATAATTGGTTTAACTCTGGTAAGAATACCTATAAATTACACATAAAAATAATGCATTTATCTGTTCCCATCATATCTGTTGACTGAAGGTCCACAGAGATGGTTAAGCAACTGGAGCATCTCTCCAGTGAGGAGCGGCTGAGAGAGCTGGGAGAGCTGTTTAGCCTAGAGAAGAGAAGGCTCAGAGAAGATCTCATCAATATGTACAAAACTCTGAAGGCAGCATGCAAAGAAAAGAATCCAGGGTCTTCAGCTGTGCCCAGTGACAGGACCAGAGACAACGGGCACAAACTGAAACACAGGAGTTTTCAACATCAGGAGACACTGTTACAGTAAGGGTGACTGAGCACTGGCATAGATAGCCCAGAGAGCTTCCAGAGCCTCCTTTCTTGGAGACATTCAAAAGCCAACCAGACATGGCCCTGGACAACTGGTTCTGGAAGGCCCAGCTTGAGCAAGAGATTGGACCAGATGATCATTAGAGACCCATGCCAACCTCAAATATTCTGTGATTCTGTCCTCAATAATGTGTTTTATTGATAGTTCCATTTATCTCTGGCATTCCTCATGGTACTTCCATGTTCACACCTGACCAAATGCAGACTTACTAATGCCCTAGTAGGCTACTCCCTAATACCATCATGGAGGATTCTTAGCGCTTATAAATTTCACAGAATTCATTTCCACATTACACTTGGCAATGTGGATTGCCAGTACAATGTGGGAGCATAGTTCTCATCTGCAAAATGGGCACAATGTAAGAAGCATCACATTCAAAACTCCTTGGGTACCCCTAATCAGCATTCCAGTTCAAAGATAAAGCTTTTGGTTTAAAGAATTCACTGTTCAGAAGAGAGTTCCCACTGATAGTTCTCGCAGCTGTGAGCACTTGGCTTTTTTGTAACTCAGGCTACACGTTTCCATTTAATTATCTATAAAGTGAGAAGGAACATTAATGCAAATTATGGAAGATTTTAAATGTATTGGTCTTCCAGTGTTCGCAAGACATGATGTCCAGTGTTCTCCTTACTAGTAACTCTGATAAAGCATGTGTTTTATGAGAAATGAATACAAAACAAATTAAAGGCTGACATAATGCACAACTGGCAGTGTTAGCAGTGATAACAATGAAATGAGAACTTACACCTCTAAGCTGAAGTGCTCGCTTTTCTAACTTCAAAGTGTTCATATTTATAAATGCAGTTATTATGCTTTAGAAACTTTTTATTAAAAACAAAAATATTTCAGTCAGTATCCTTTCACTTAGAACCATAATTCCTCTTTCATGGGAGTAAGCTGATCTTTCTCCCACTCTGGTCTTAGACCCCATTTCCTCTTTTGCTTTTGTTTTCACTTTACCTTCCATTCAAGCAAATCAAAATGGCTTGCACCTTTCATTACAAGTCACTCAGAAGTTTTAAGTAAGGTGCTAGAAACATATTTTGACTGTCCTTACAATTTTCTGGTAGCAGAACAGATCCTAGTTTCACAGAAGAAGAAAAAGTTCTTGTACTGCTAGGACAAAGCATGTTTGATCACTCTGTGAACACTGAACAGGGTTATTTCAGTAGCTGACCAGGTTTGGAGTGCTCTGCAGCAAGGTAAAATGAGGTGAATCTTTTCAGAATTTAGTTAAGAAGATTCACTGAGCATATGAAAATTATGATTTTAAGAAGTTAATAACTCAGCTAACCTCATGCAGATGACAAGAGGATAACTTCTTCCACAAATTAGAGGCATTGCCATTCTTCAATAATTTTTTGCTTTACATTACAATACAGAAATTAATCCTCTAAACATATGAACTATTCCAAAGAAAGCAACGAGAAATTTTGTCAGAGAAATACTCCTTACATGAGAAACTCTAGTTTTGCCATTTTGGTTTTTTTACTAACATGCTAATTCATTGTCCCAGTCATTATTACATCTAGGTCTCATATTGTAAAAAGTTTAACTTCTAAATCTTATATTCAGACAGCAAAAAAAATACTACAAAACCGTAGCTCAGTATCATCAACCTCTTTCAGTTCACCGTGTCAGACATATTCATGAAATGAGGCAGGACCTGGCTTAAATAGCTGCCCTGTTCTCCAGTATTGGCACAACAATTCTTTTCTGTTCTCCACCCTGCCTCACATCTCAGAGGGTTTTCTTATTTATTTTTTTCAGATCACCAATATGTCTGAAAAGTGGATATAATTTCTTTAAAATTAAAGAAGGGATGTAATAGGAGGGTAAATTTTTATCCTTACTGCCTAATTATGTCACCGTTTAAAACCATTTTCTTTCCTTTGAGGGATGATTCTTTTAATTTAATGTGTGAGTAACAGCAGCTAATTACTTTTATCTACTATGCTTAGATAAAACAAAGAAACAGATAACAAAACAAGCTAACAGATAAAAAATCAGATATAATAAAGCTTGTAAGTATGAAAATATCAGAACTTCTATTTGAAATGTGAAATCTAAAGGGACTATACTTAACTTGCAATTATGTGTCCTTAGGAAAATTGCATACTGTTTTAACTCTTTTTTAATGAATCTCTCTCCCAAGAGACAGCAGTAAGAGGAACAACTTCAATGTGTACATGAAATAACAAAAGAAACTATATAACATGGCTGTCAAATTTATGTCAATTTTATGTAAGGAGTCAAAAATCAGATAAGACTACACATCTTTATCTCCTTTTCCTCCCAAACCTCTGTCTAAATTAAAGCCATTTTAGATGCTGCTGTTGAAAAATTAGATAAATTTTAAAGTAGCTATTAGGTCTTTCATTTGACAGGGCCCTTTCAGACTGTCAAACTGCAAGTAGCAGAGCTGGATAATACATTTTGTCATCTTGTCTCTAGAAGTATACCTTACATCTCAATTTCAGCAGAGAATGAATGTTTTGTCTGTTAATCCCAGCAGGCACCAGCCCACATCTCTAAGACTTCACATGATTTGTCCCAGCACTGCTAAAACTGTCAATTTTGTGCAGGAAGGAAATTCAGGAATAAAACTAAACTGGTTTATTCAAAGACTCTTGATGCCACTACCCTATCGAGTCAGCACTCTCTGCAAAAACATTCAACAGCTTTTGGCTTCTGATTGATTCTAATTTTGCTCTGTGTTGTCACTTCACATTTTTTACCAAACGTAAATGATAGGTAGCAGAGTGTGTCTCCTGCAAGGCACTCATTTGGCAGTGATGGTTCAGTGTGCCTGCTGACAGCGGTGCAACACTTCAGCAATGGGTTTTGACTGACTACTAACAGAACCATTAAGTCACCTCAACTCTAAAGCAAGTCAGTAAAAGCACGTCATTTCTTCAGCTATTTTATAACTATCATCAAGTAGGCCAGCAAAATTGTCCTATTTCAGTTATATTTGAGATGATTTATTGAGTCAGAAAATAAGGCAGAATTGAATATAATTCAGAGCAAAATCAATTAAAAATGCCACACAGTTTTAGACTAAGAAGAATTTATGTGTGTTCCAAAGAAAGAAAGAAAAAAAAGACCCTTAAGTTTAAAAGCTATATCATAATACCATTAATTTCAAAGGGATTTTTAAATTTCCTTTGAGGGGGAGAATATATTCCCATATGAATATAAAAGTGCTAATCAGGTACCCTTTTGAGCTGCAACAATTTATTCCTATAGTATATATAACTGCAAGAGGTGCATCTTCTAAGACTGTTCAAGAAACATTTTTCTGTCTTTACCTATACATAGTGTTTTGAAGAACAGAGTCTCCTGACCCTTTCAATAATTTCCTCTGAAATATCTATGCCTACATAGACCCAATTACCACCAAACGTGATCTGACACTTTGTATACCAGGAACCGAACAAGGGTCACCATCTTATTTTGCAGAAGACAGATTCATCACTGCAAATTTGAACAGAAAACTGAAGCTATAAGCCTGTCTCATGTTCCAAATGCATATTTCTATCCATTTCTGAATGAATACATGAATCTGATACCAGACAAAGGTACCCATCAGTGTTTTCATTACTACTGGTTTCGTAGCTATATACATGTATACGGGTGTGCAATGAAAAACAGGCATCCAAAGATACAGACGAATGATGCAGAAGAACATAAATGGTAGGGACACAACTTATAAAAGCCCTAGCAGCTCAAACTAAAATGCATGTCAAATATTCAGAATACTGCTTAACCCTTACCTGTACTGGTAAGAAAAATCAAATCCTTTAATTATCTCAGACACTCTGAGTGGACTACCGTTGCTTCCCCTTATTTTAATTTTTGTAATATAGTCAAAATATATTTAGGTACAATTCAATCTTTCAACATCACTGAGAATACCAGCCTTAAACCTACAAGCTCCTTCCACCAAATCCGGAATCAGAAATTTATGCATATAAGTTGTTTATAACACACCATTCGTTGAATGTTGATGCTTCCAAGTGACTCTATATGGATCATTTGTGAAAGACAACTTTCAGAGCATGTACTCCATCCTCTCGACACTCTCCCTTCAGAGAGAAGATATATGATATACATATATCAATGTATATAAATATTTATAATTATAAATATTTATATACATTGATAAATCTCCTCTCAGTGTTCTCCTCTCAAGGCTGAACAGGTCCAACTCCCTCAGTCTCACCTCATAAAAGAGATGCTTCAGTCTCTACTCAGCTTTGTTGCTCTCCACTGGACCAGCTCCAGGAGCTCCAAGTCTCTCTTGTCCTGAGGAGTCCAGAACTCCACACAGCACTCCAGATGTGGCCTCACCAGAGTAGAGGGGCAGGATCACCTCCCTTGACCTGCTGGCAGTGCTCTTCCTAACACACCTCAGGATTCAATTTGCCTTCCTGGCCCCCGGGACACATTGCTGGCTCATGGATAACTTGTCCATCATGACCTCCAGGTCCTTCTCCACAGAGCTGCTTTCCAGCAGATCAGCCTCCAGTCTGTGCCGGTGCCTGGGGTTATTCTTCCCCAGGTGCAGGACCCTGGACTTGCCTTTGCTGAATTTCAAAATGTTCCTCTCCACCCATCTCTCCAACCTGTCAAGGTCCCTCTGAAGGGCTGCACAGCCCTCGGGGGTATCGGCCACTCCTCACAGCTTTGTGTCTTCAGGGAACTTCCAGAGGAGACATCTGCCTCTTCAGCCAAGTCACTGATGAAGAAGTTAAACAATACTGGGCCCAGTATTGACTCTTGGGTGACACGAGTAGGCCTCCAACTAGACTGTGACACTGATCACAACCCTCTGAGTGCTGGCATTCAGACATTTCCCAATCCACCTCATGGTCCATTTGTCCAATCCCTGCTTCCTGAATTTGCCTGTAAGCATCTACAGTTACTAAGAGTAAACACACTGAACTTAGAATTCCAGAATCTTTTGATATTTTTTAAAGCAACAAAATTAATTACATCATGACATATGAAAACCACATGCCTGTTTTAAATTTTTCTTTCTTAGGTCATTTTTTTGTTTAAAATAATATCCTACTAATAAAATCTGAATTGCAAATATGTAGTCTAATCCATCTGGTTCACTTACATCCTTGCAAACTACAGGAAAAAGACATTTTTCTTTCCCTCATAAGGCTACTTCAAAAAATAAATTGGGAGCAGGCTGTAAAATTCTTGTTTGACAAAAATATCTACTTACAATACAATACATACGTACATACATGGATCACACTGAAGAGTTGTCAGTAAATATTTCAGGAGCAGCAAAATGTAAATGAACAGTTTGATGCATTTTCTGGGGTAGACAGACAGACACTTTCTGCAAAAGCTTTCATCTTCACAGAGGCAAAAAGGGTCAAGCTCAGTTCTGTAGAGCTTGAATTGATTCCCTCTTGAATTGATTAGTCCCTTAGTATGAGACTTACACTCTACTTCTGAGTGCAAAAAACTTACAACTATGCTTATTTCATAATTTTGCTGACTTTAATAGTGTTCTCTTAAGTTCACACCAATTGAAGATAATTTTTCAGTGTATTTAATACCCAAAAAAAGAATTGCCATTTTTAATACGTGCTTATAATCTAGTCTTGCAGACAGGAGTACGGTTTATCTCAGTCTGGGAAATTTATGAGGACTCTGATTCTGGAATATTACTCTGGAATCACTAATTCAGATCAGTCCTCATGAGGTTCTGACATTATAATGCAGCAGCGGATTTCTCATATTTAAACTGGAATAATGCCTGCATATTTTGAAATCAGGAAATCCACCTGAATATCCAAAAACAACTACTTTGGAATGATTATTTCCAAACAGTAATTTCAATTTCATTTGTTGGCAAGCTCTTCAAGACACCTAGTAATGGTTTAGACCACATACTTGCTATTAACTTGTACAGTATCAGTATATAGGAATAATTATTTTACTATTTAATGTTATAGCGTGTTTATTACCAGGAAAAAGGTTCCTACTGAGTGTGAGAGTACTTCTGAGGATGCAAAATCTGCACCTACGGCAAAATAAAGGAATGCAAAAGTGGTTGAAATTCTTAATCCAGTAATCTTGGTGGAGTTTTAGGAATGAAATAAAGTATATTGTTCTCTTCTGTTAGTTAACTCAGGACCCTTTTTAGCACTGTGCTGATACAGTTTTCTTTTTCATATGTACAGATTGCTTAACTGATGGCTCACAAAGGCACCAAAATAAGAATAAAGAAGTTCAAAGAGCGAGAAGTTAGTTACAGTAGAACAGCTATGATAACATTACTTAGCAAGACAACCTTGTGACCCAGTAGTATCTTAGGCATATATTGTAAAAAACAATACTCAAAAATTTCCAGAAGTTGGGGGTTTTTTTTATGTCAGAGAAGTCACTATTTGTACAGCTTCTGGCAGATGGCACTATTTATTTACTTAGCCATAACATCAGAGTAAGATAAGTTTTCAAGCCTTTCAAGTGTGTGAAACCTATCTTCCGTCAGAAATACCAATCCTTGACCCTTGCTTGTAAGATTTTAAAGAACGTTGGGCTGATGCAGCCTTTCATTGTCCTTTCAGAACTAATGCAGTGAAAACTCCCGTACGAAGTATAACTTTGACAAATTTGCCTCAGAAAAATCACTGACGTCTGGGGTTGCTTCTGAAGGCTACAATTGCCAATAAAAGAAAGCCATCTGCTTCTTTGTTTCAGGGGACAGAGTCTCTACCCCCGTACTGCAGATCTTATTCCTCACTACAGATGCATAGACCCTTCAAAGTAAACTACAGACACTGAAATTTTAGAGAGTTTAATAGTTCTCTTCTCATGATAATTATTCTATTTATCTCACATTACAGTTAATTAGCAGATACATAAAAGTCAGTTGTGCTTCATGCTTGGCCTACTCAACTCTGAAGAAGTACAGAGAGATGGAGAATTCATAGTGAAAATAGCTCCAGTGAATAACGTTGACGGACTTCCGTAAAAGTTTGATAAACATGTGTGAATTGCAATACCCAGGTGATAATAAACTGACCAAACCTTAAGGATTTTCCCCAAGGAGAACTGAATGTAGGTAACTGCTCTGCTGCTCCCTGCAAGTTGAAGATGGCAGGGTTTTCTGGAGAATTGATTCTCCAAAGTAGTGACATGTCTCAAATTACTTTTCTCTAGCTGACTCCCAAAACCAGCACGATTATGACAGGATGTTCAAAACTATTCAGACATTGGCAGAAGTCTGTATGAGATACCCTCCACCTGCCCCCCTCCACATATTGTTTGGAAACTGGCAATCAAAATAACTAGCATATGCAACTCATGAATGATGGAAACATCGTGGCATAATGGAAAGTGATGAGCAACCCAAACTATGGATGTGACAACAGGTTTTGCCTGTGGTAAGGTCTGCTGTCACAGTAATAAAGTGCACCAAACTGCACTTAAAACACCGAAAATAAGGAAAAATAGCCTCCAAATGTATTTTCAAGGGCTTTTGTTAACAGTATTTATGGGAGTAGAGTCACGAGCGGAGTGTGCTGAAGCAGACAGAATGTCTGTCAGAGGCAGCAGCATGTCACAGGGCTCCTCCACCACGGGAAAGTGCTGGAGGAACAGACTTATGATATGCAGAGCATACTAGAGTGATTATTAAGCAGACATAATAATCTACAAATAAAAGCAATAACCACATGCTTTCGAGGCTAGTGTGGGAAGATGAAAAAAGGAGTAATGAAAAAAACCTAAAATAGACAATCTCAAGAAAATTATCTTGACATTGCGATATTAGCTCGTGAAAGAGTCTGCTCAACAGAGGGACTGAAGTTGTACTGTCTGAAAGCTCAGCAATAAACCTAAACAAAGAGATTAGATAAGATTAGGCACTGAGCACTCTGCCATTTACACAAAAAGACAGCAGGCGAGGTAGCACGTCTTCAACCTTTTGGCTTTTTTAAGGCTGTTATTCATACACAAGCATACCCTATTCCTCAATAATTACATCAAGTCGATACTGAAGAATACATGTCCTTGATCTGGGGAAGAGACTCTAGTTATCATTGATGGAATCTCAGAATGTAGCTTTGGCATAGTTATACAGCCCTAAGTATGATAAATGTGAATAAATAAAATTAAATAATGCAAAAAAGTCCCCACAATGCTCCAAGGCATTACCTCAGGTAAGGTTTACCCATTACTCTGTTTACCCATTGCTATAGTATAGAAGTAATAGTTAGCAACATAATAGCAGAATGTGAGTATTAAAGCACCCAGCAATGCAGTGACCAAATTCAAGGCGTTTCAATGCCTGGAGAAATGTATAGCCCCAAGAAATGTACTCGTACTCTCTCCACATGCAAAAAAAAAAAAAAAAAATCCAGCAAATCCAGCATAAGCCAGGAAAAACTAGTCAAACCAAAAGTAAATTTTGGGTGAAAGAAAGATTACATCTGCATTCTCCAAATACCTTGAGTCCCTAATGATAGATGACAAGGAAATTCTTTTTTTTTGTCTGGATCACATCTGTAAATCCTCTCCTTTTTCACAAAACAGAGCTAGAATTGCTGGTGAACTGTTTAACCAAGAAGAAAGCAAGGATGGCAAGCCTTTTGGTGCAATGAATATTTAATTACTACAAGAGAAGTCATACAACTACAAAAGACATGACTGAAAAACCCCACAAGGAATCATTTTATCTCCTTTTAAATAAGTCATTCCACTGGAAGATGAGACTTCATATACCTCTGGGAGGAGGAATAAATTATCATTTGAGCAGTATTTGAGGCATTTAACTACTGTTCTACTCAATAAAATGAGAAAGGCACCATTTTTTTGTTTTCTTTTCTTTTGTTCTAAAAGACATTTTAAAAATTAGATAATTAAAGCCCACTGCTCAAACAGGGAGAGGAATGAATAGCCTGCAGACATGCATGGGGTCAGTGATTTGAAACAGCAGTCCTACCCTGCAAGGGCATAAGCACGTTTGGGCGCTGCAGCTGGAATAACATTGCCATGCCTTGAGAACTGTCCTGACAGAACCAGAGGTACCAGGGACCTTGGGCATTCACACCTCACTAAAAACAAAATGAGGCTCCAGCCTTGAAATGTCTGAAGCAGACTGCAGGCTTGGTGTAAATACTCACCACCACACATCCTTTTTCAACTCACTGAACCAAGGCAAGATGAAAATTCCAAAGAAATTGAAACTTGGTCCTACGTAGGCCACTAAACCAACAAAAAGCTTGAAGCAGAGACTTGCCCATATACAACTTTTCCCTAAAGTTAGCTTTGCAGGACTTCTAATGGGGCTTCAAGTGGTCTTCTATTTCAAAAGAAAATGCCAAAAATTCAAAAAAAGGGCTGGTAAAGAACTATAAAAAGTAGGATTCTTCCCTTCCCTGGTCTACTTGTTTTCTAGGGCACAGCTTTTCCTTCAGTCTTGCTCTCAATCCAGTAGCCTTTCACTGGCTTCCTGCATGGTACCAGTCCCCATGGTGAGCCAGGTCCCTTGGAAATGTCCTTCCACTGCCACTGAGCCACTGCTTTACTACAGCTGTGTCCTGTGGTCACTTCCCTGCTGTGACCAACTCTGTGGTCCCTCTGACAGCCAGAAATGTCTCTACCTGCAAATGGTCATGCTTCCTTTTATGGCAGGTATGATATCTCTGCTGCACAAATAATGTCTCTGTGAGCCTGAGTGTAGCAGCCAAGAAAGGCAACTGGCAGCCTTCTCCCTCCTTTAACAGCCCAACTTTTCAAAGGAATGTATGTTAAACAAGGTGAAGCTAAAACAAGCTAAAAAACCAACCACATGCCTCTGTCACAGTTCTCAAAACCTCATGATTGGTTCAGTGTCTATGTGATGATGACACAAAAAAATTGTACTGAATTACCGGGACCACACATATCAAAGGGAAGATACAACTAACGAGATGAAATTAGCAATCTCTAATAGCGTGTTTTGCAACCCAGATATATTTGCAAATAGCCTATTGAAAAAGTTGTGAGCTGAAATTTAAATTCCTTAACTATCATAATACAGTCTACAACCAAGTGATAATTTTTAAGCTATTCTCTTTCTTTGATTGAACAACTGTTGGCTGCATAGCCCTTCTACCTTGTAGCATATTTACAGTTATTATAGTTTGCTGATACAACACTACCTTTAAATAGCAACTTTTCCAAGTACTCTTAATTCTCAGTTCATCCAATCCAATTTTCTCTCTGAATCCACGGACATTGTGTACTCAGTTATAATACAGCTTTAAAAAAAACCAAACAAAAAAAATCCTTAAATTTGTCCAAGTCACACGCTTTAAATATATTAAACCAGCAGCCATACTGCACTTTACCAGATAACTGTTTTCTATAGAAGGCATTTCTCCACTGTTTCACTTCACAGTTCAGAATCTGCATAATGACATTTTAATATGAATATAATTCCTTGAGAGCTTCACCTGGTCCTAACAAGCTACTACAACTAGTCAGAGACACTTCCAATAAACAGTGTGCACAGGAAGTCATTGTTGAGAGAGACAATGAATTTGCATTCCTACTTGCAGTCATTTATCCTTCCCATTTTTCTGCAACCCCCTGCATGTATTTTTCTCCAGTCAAATAAAGCTAGCTGATTCTTCATACCTGTATGTTTTGTAAAAGAGACATCTCTTCAGGGGGACCTTAATCACATGTTCCTGAAGGCCCACAAAAAGGACACTCTGGCTGTGCAGGATCTGAAGGCTCCTGATGGGTTCTCGCTGACTTTTCGGCAGGAGTTCAATTTCCTCAAGCAGGCAGCTGCTTGAAGTCTGGTTCATTGGGGCAAGTACTTTCTTAATAGTGCCATAGTCTGAAAAGGCAATAAGAAAATGAGTTACTAAAAATCACACTAGCAATTCTACCTGCTTGGTGTCATTCAGTGAAAAAATCGTTGTCCTGTGCTGGATGTTTTCAATGAAAACTTTCAGAATGTGGGATTATTTTGACTGAAGTTTCCTAAATTGATTATAGTACAGTGAAAAGAACTTAGAAAACTTTAAAGTCTGTTTCCATGTGATGCAATACATTAAAAAAAAAAAAAAGGAAAAAAGTTACAAAAGTTATTAGTGCAGAATGGCCTTCACAGCAGTAGTCACAAGAAAACAAGGTTTCAAAGTTTGGCTTAATAAATGCACATTCATGCCAAGGGTTACTGATTTCAGTCTACCAGATTGTACTACACTTTATTATATTTAAAGCAGTTTAAAAAGCATTAAAGTCCATAATTTCCCCAGTTTGTTTTAATATTATTTTGTTAAAAATCATGGGGGTTAGATATGTATCACATTCATTTAATAAAGCACATGTATATATGCAGGTCTTAATTGAGTCTAGGTGAATATAGCAATGAATGAGGCTGCATCCCTTCTTCTTACTTATCTCAATTTTGACCTCTGAAAAATCATAGCTTTTAGCATTCATTCTTCACTTCTATTCTTAATGTGATTTCTCAGGAAAGACAGTTGTGCATTGAAAACCACTGTCAGAATATATGATAAGATTTATGATTCACTCCTGCAAAGTTTTTAAATAATTTAAGAATATCAAAGTACTTTTGTTCTGAAAACAAAGGACCACATTCTCACACTGATAAATATTTTAGGGAGATGCAGCATTATGCAATCTCTTATGTGCCAGCAATAGTAAGTATTAAAGATCCAACACTGCAAACACACACAGAGATAAGCCCTTACTCATGAAGTCTTGAAAGACTTCCCTCTTGAGCTGGTAATAATGGCAAGAGGAATGTTTGGGAAGGTCTGTTCTGCAGCCTGGAAAACAGTGGGTTTGCCATCACTAGCACAAGGCCAGAGGTTTGGCTCAGAGTTGGCTGTGCAGGCTCTCAGGACGTGTCTGGCCCTGTCTTGGCGAGTGCTGGTTTTATCCTTGGCAGCAAACACCCGGTGGCCACATGTCTGTGCCCCCCTACACCAGCTCCACCCTGGGAGCACCTGAGGCTGGGGGCTGGCATCCCTACACCGTCACTGTGTCCTCCAAGGTAACTGGGCTGAGGGCAACATGCCGTTCCCAAACTTTGCTTGGGAAGCGGTGAGGAACAGCAAGTAAGCAACCTTCAGAAAATACAAAAAAGTAGTCTCAAATAGACTCCAAAACTAAAGAGAAGATGGAGAATCAAGACGAAAGTTACTGTTAAAAATCTCCTCATTTTCCTGAGAAAGACTGAGTACTCAATTCTAAGACCTGGAGAAGTACTGGAAGGGAAAGCATACATCAAGTAGCAGGGGATGTTAAATAGGAAGCTTATGTGTAAGATATAATACTACATAATATTATATAATTCTATTTAACAGTCAAAACTAATTAGATAAACCATAAATGATTAGCTCAGTGTATAAAATGGATTGCCCTTAGTCCATAAAAAGATTTTGATCATATCAAATCATGTATGCATGTTAAAATCTTCTGCCTAACCTCTCAAGTTTTAATACAATCACTTCATATACCTGTTTATATTTTCCTCCTTTCTTGATATAAACATGCTTAACTGTTTTTTAGGAAAAAAGTTTTCACTAAATTACAATTTTAATTTTTATTAACCTTTTTGATATTAACATATCTTATTTGATAATCACGTTTTCTCCCAAATAACCTAAAGCAGACTTATATTCAAAAATTAATTAAATTGTTGCCAACAGTCAGTTTTGCTCCACAATTAAGCAACAACCAGCTCAGCTGAAAAATGTAACAAGCAGTGTTTCCACTGATGACTACTGGATGCAAAATCTTGACTAGAATTACAGTAAGCTTCATGGTCAAAATATGGTCTGAGACATGTCCCAAAATTTCAGTGCCTGTATGTGCTTGTTTTGGCTGAGGTAGAATTAGTTGTCTTCACATTGTCTGGTATGGGGCTGTGTTTTGGATTTGTGCTGAGCACAGGGCTGATAATATGGAGATGTTTTTATTATTGCTGAGCAGGGCTTACACAGAGCCAAGGCCTTTTCTGCTTTTTGTACTGCCGTGCTGGAGAAGAAGTTGGGGGTGCTTGGGAGGCTGGAAGGAGACACAGCTGAGAGAGGTGACCTCAACTGACCAAAGAGATAGTCCAGATCATGGGACATCATGCTCAGATATAAAGTGGGGGAAGAAGGAAGAAGGGGAGGACATTTGGAGTGATGACCTTTGTCTTCCCAAGTCACTGTTACATGTGATGGGACCCTGCTCTCCTGGAGATGGCTGAACAGCTGCCTGCCCACGGGAAGAAGTTAATTAATTCCTTGTTTCGCTCTGCTTGTGTGTGTGGCTTTTGCTTTTCCTATTAAACTGTCTTTATTTCAACCCACATGTCTTCTTCTGATTCTCTCCCCAATCCCAGTGGTGGTGGAGTGAGTGAGGGGCTGTGTGGTACTTGGAGGCTGGCTGGGGTTAAACTATGAGACCGTGTTAATTACTAAGTGAAAGATAAATGATTTTCTTTTGAGCATAAAAGTTGGAAAAATGTACTAAGAAGAAGAAGAAGCAGTGAGATCATTTAACAGATGTAAATTAATTGGTATTGCTTTATAGATCATTCAGTGCAACTCTATATCACTTGCTTAACTGGCAGACAACAGATTCAGTATGATTCATGATGCATTGTATTTGGCTTGTCACAGTTTTCCTGCATGAGACAAAAATCAGGTACGCATTCAGCATGTGCTTCTTCTGCAGACTAATATTTCTTCCTACCACTGTGCTAGGTCTGGCATCTACAGACTGAACCACTTGCTGTCACCTTCCCCAAGAGAAGAAAAAAACATGACTGCAGGCCTCCCTCCCCTATGCCTCCGTAAACATTCAATTTAGAAATACAGGTTTGGACAGGAGAATATGATCAAACACTTTGTGTTTCTTGTGGCTCATTTATTATAGAGGGCAAACTTACATTTCTTTATATTCAAGTCTATGACGTGGAGATCGTGGTTACAGCAGCATACTACTCCAGAAAGAAATAAAATATTCTCACTTTGAGAACTGCAGCACTAATGCCTTCCCCAAGACATCTGTCATTGCTCGTTCTTCCTTCTTACCTTGGCATACATCCTCCTTTTCTTATATTTCTTCTTGCTCTCTTTCAACATCTCCCAAACCATTCCTTTTTCATTTGTTGTCAAAGAGGATCAGTACTCAGAAATGTTGAAAGTCACAATTGACTGAGCTTCAAGTGAAGAAGCAGTGCCTGAGGTCCCGCAGATTATCAGGAAGAAACACTGCTCTTCTCAGGAGCAATGTGGGTCATACGCAAACTCAACAAAAAGGAATAGAATGTTACTTGAGATCTAGCTCTGCCTCAATAACCTCCCCTACTTCTGACTTCTATAACCTATCTTCTCTGCCTCAAATTCCTACTGTGTATGACTGATTTTACAAGGACCATCTGGGAGGCCAAACTAGGATGAGGATCTGGTTTTACTCTACAACTTTGGGACAGGCACAGATTGAATTACTGGTTATATTCACCAGCCTACGGTACGTAGCAAGGGTGTGTAGATATCAATGTCCCTAAACCATACTAGCGTGCAATGTGGCTATATCAGGCTTCCTTACAGCAGAAAATCATATCCAGTGATTCCAGTGCTTTCAAAAGCCAGGTGTTTTGCCCCAGTGTTTCCAATTCTACTACAATGTGTGCAACATTATGCACAGCCTTCAGCAAAGACTGCAGATTTCCTAAAGAACTTGTAAAAGTCCCATCCTTAAAAGTGTTGTCTGTCTGGCTATTTTTACACCACAGTTGCAAAGCAAACTAGGGAGAAAAGTAGGGAAAGAAATAAGTCTGGAACATGGCTTTAGGGCATGGAGGTTTTCAGACCTATCACAATCTTTCAAGTGAATATTTAGTTATATAATCAAACTAACTGTCCACTTCTGCCAAGAAACAGCTAAGAAGGATAGCAAGCACAGAGCATCCTAATGGATGTAACTTTATTGCCATGGACACAGGGAAAGCTCCAGTTTCGTCACAAACGTCAAGCCTGAGCCTAACAGCCATGTAAGAATTCAAATGAATGGCATCTTTGCATCCTGACTGTAAGTAAGACACACTGGGATAGATCCAGACACCTGACAGCCTTTATTTAAGGATGGCCAACTATATACAGAAGTAGTAAAAGATAATGACATTGGCCACAATGAGTAAATAATGTGCTTTGTTAGCTTGTACTGCAATACTTTTAAAGAGACTTGCAAAACCAGCAACTGAACATGAGAAATCTAATCATCGTGAATGAAAAGAAAAAGCCTTTTTGAAATATTGCTATGTAATGTGTAAGAGACTATGAAGAACTGCATGGACAACCTGAGATGGAGTTTTAGAGAATATGCTTGGAGGCAGCAAAGTCTATAATGAACAAAATTATTATGGGACAAAATGAAAGGATGCCTTCTAAAAGTGAAGAATAAAGTTTAAGATGTAAGTGGTATAAATTGTAGCCAGCAATGGAAAACACTGCAAGAGTGCAGTTGAAATCATTACAACATCTTTGGTGACACCTGCAAAGCAAAACAGAAAATGAACATACATAGTAAACAGCAGATGCAACAAACTAATAAACCTGTAATTTCCTGAGTTTCCCAACAGAAATAAAAGCACTCAAGGAATCTTTAGCAAATTCTTGCTATAGAGAAGAATAAATATTTACATGAGCAGTTATGTCTACAAAATATTGCTGCTTGCTTCAAGCAAACACATCTTTAACAAATCATCACGAGGCAGTGTAGAAGTGCATTTCACTTCTTTGAAAGAAGAGAAAAAATCTCTACCTACTCCTTCTTAAGAAACACTTTCAATCTTAACTTGTGCCATAGTACCTTGGAGAGTGGGTTGGTCTCCGGAAAGCAACTGAACCAGCTCCAGGAGGCAGAATCCAAACCAGTAGTTTTCAGAAGAGAAGCCTACAGTATCATCTTTCATTACTGTTGCTAAAAAATCACTGCTGTCTTCTAAACTAGATGAGTTGCAAGAAAAAGAAACTTATAACAGCCTCAAAATATCTCTTCAGGCCAGCTCTATGCCTGTATTTAAGACTTTACAAATACTCCTGCACTTTCTGAGCACAACAAGATGCCTTTACAGATCTGAAAATCTCCTCACATATAGCAAGAAAAAATCAAGAAATAGCAAAATCTATTGTAAATTATAAACCGTCAATGTAAATATGGGCCTGTTTTTCAAAATTCCCACAAAACATTCTTCAGCCTAGTAAGACATCTTAAGCAGATGGAAGGATGTGGTCAGTCTGGAGGAAAGGGGCAGGCAACACAACACACAGATGCTAAAGCGACATTCGGAACTTCAGGACAAGCTTGTAACTAAACTTGAATAAGATACCACCTACGCAAGAAATACTCTACTCTGTAGGTCAAAACATGTGAAAACAGACTCATTGATAAATTTAACAATCTGGCAGCATAAAAATCACAAGGTTTAATAGATGGAGACTCAAGAGAATACATTTCAAAGTGTAGCTGAAACAAATATGAATTATGAATATTTTCACGGGAACTAATTTGGAATATACTTCGGAAAATTATATTCAATAACTAATTTTATCCATTATACACTGGTTTTGCATATTATTCATTGTATATAAATTATTTTTCCCATTGGAAAATAAAAGCACTCAGACAGTATTAAGACTGCTGAAATTAAAGGAAAAAAATCTGTTAATGTTAAATATCTTGTAAATTATATCCATATGTGCACATAAACAGTGTTTATATTAATCATATAACATTTGTATTAAACACCATAGAAACAAAAAAAATAGGGCATTTGGGTCATCTTCAAGGAAGCTGTCTTTCAGAATAATAAACTGAAATACCAAATATAAAATCGATTAACAAAACATGTAACAATAAAAAATCAAAGAATGTGCAAGGTGATTGATAAGCATTCAGCCACTGTGACAAAATGTATCATCGATATTTGCTTTCCTCCACCACAGGAAGTGGAAAAAGCCCTGCCGCGAAGCAGAATGTGCATTTAGCTAACAGCAGAAAATTATTCCAATGAACAGAAAGTATCAGGTTGCATAAGGGCTCTCGTGCGCTCGGCACAGAAGAAAAGACGCAGGAACAGCTAATGCAGCGGCTGGTTCAGCCTACAAAGGGGAAGCCCAGGACTTATGATTTAGCAATCTGTCTAACATCAAAAAAGATACATATGGTACACAGAATGCGATGAGATTTAAATCCTACTCTTCTCTGCCCTTCCTAAAAATAACTTTGAAATTAGTTAACTCATCAGTAGAATATGGATAATTAATGCTTTGGCTATTATCTCTTTTCCCACATGGGGGTGAGGTACAATTTGATTTAAAGCAACGGCTTATTTAGAAGATAATATAACCATGCTCTGTAATTTAATTTATCTTTTACCTTCAGGTTTCTGAGATACATACTTATACTGGAAATACAAGAATATATTTTTAATCATGCTCCAGCCTAAAGGACAAGTGAAAGATTGAGCTTCAATGCTTCTTCTTTAAAAATGAAAAATATACTATGGGTAAGCATAGTACTTCTACAATGATACAGAAAATGAAAATAATATAGTTTGATTTTAAAATTCCCACAATGATTTACAACTTTAATTTAAATATTTTTATATTTTTAGGTGTATATTCATTCATTCTTCAGGGAAAAGAGTGAACCTCAAAATGAATATGGAATTGTGATGCTTCATCAAGACACAGATTTTAATTTTTTTTTTTTAATTTCTCTTTTTATTTTCAGAGCTGTTTTACATGTTTGTCTCTCCATTTGAAACTAAACCACTCTTTGAACAACCTGATCAGTTTGATAGTTAATTTGTTCTTTTTCTCTAATTTCAATATATTTTCATGGTGTAATAAAACATATAGATGTGATTTTTCTACAAGGATCAGACAAAAATGGAGGTTAAAAATCTGAATGTTCTGTTTTGTGAGCTTAACAGAGAATGAAATGTGAAATGAAGCATTTAAACAATAAACCATTGTGATTGCCTTACTATTACAGGTCATTATCATCGTGATGATAACAAGGCAAGGGTGGATAATAAGAGAAATAGAGATATAAAGCAATTTATTAGATCAAAAAGGCAATTATGTAACAGTACAACAAAACCTTCTATGAAATACTGTAGCTGGAAATAGAAAAAAGAATTTTGTTGCATTTCTCTAAGAAATGTTGCAAATTGATCTGCCCTGTTGATATGGAGATTTAGTTTTAACCACCAAAAAGGGCTAAATGAAACGTTGGTTACCCTCTGTGCCATCACTTGGAGGAAATAGAAAAGCTTAAGCTTTCCCTTATTCAGGTCTCTTAGTTTTCCTTGCTCTATTGTAGGATACTTGGAGGAAAAAAGAAGTATGCAAGTGACCTGGAAAACTCATAAATCATTGCTCATTGACATCTAATTAAATTTCAGTAAATTAAATTAATTAAAGTCAATCCAAAATTTAAAAAAAGCTGCATTCTGGGGCTTGAAAAATCTTGCAGCTTGTTCATGTGAGACCTTAGTACAACATCATGATTATGTTTGATCTTGGAATTTTTGTCCCCATGTGAAGTAAAAAACAGGTACAAAAACACATCTGTTCTAGGTGTGTTACAAAAAGAAAAACCAGGTGTGTAGTTTTTTTATTATTCCAGAATTTGAACCAAATAATTCTTTCCCCATGCTCAATATCAAAGGCATTTCAGAGATTGTTTATGTAGTACTGCTATTTCTAGAGAGCAACAATAATTGAAGGATATTCGGCCATATAACAGCATTGAATTTTACATCTTAAATCTTTTAGGAAAGTCCATGGTCATTGCTGCTCTGCTGGTATGTTATTAGAAAGAGAAGTTAACAAAAATTAGCAGGGAAGTTAAGACTCTAAATTTAAGAAAAAGCAACTTCAACTACTAATGAAATAAAGTTTTCTGCTTTTTGTCAAACTATATGTAACACATAGCAATCTTAAAATGGGACATTCAGTTTTCTGGTGTCTTGGCAATTAGAAAGGAAAAAGAAAAGAAGTGTTAAAAAGGTACATGCATAATTTAATATATTTATTAAAAGCTAATTTAAAATTATATACAAACAGTTATACCACACAGTGCTTAATGTAATAACAGTTTCAAACACAGAATAGTTGCTTAACTTAGGAAATAGGAAAGGTTTGACTATTTGTCGAAAGAGAGCTTTCGAAGCAGTAGAAGAAAAATGCAGAAAAACCCTGTATTAGATTATTCTTATCTGCGTAAGACCCCCAGTATTTCTGCAATCTGGTGTGGTTTTGGTTTTCAATTCTTAGATGCAGCTACAGCAGTTTTGAAAGACAGTCTATAAAAAGTAAGTACACATAATATTTTAGATTTATGTTCTTTATCTTTGGCTCTGACTTCTTCTTATTCCCTCATTCCTATTCTATTTCAAGTAAATATTGATGTCTTCCTTATAGTATTGGAAATCATTTTAAATAAACACTGAAATGAGATACATTTTTGATAATGCTTGCCAACAAAGGAGGTCTGATGGTCTATTACACATCCCCAGACTTTCATGCAGGGGAGAGAATTTAACTCATTTGTCTGCTATTAAGAATCTGAAAGGAGCAATTTTAACTCACTGGCCCTTTATCTACTACTTCTACTTTTTTCACAATCTATTTGCATACCTTCTAAAATTATTAGCAAGCTTATTAATGCCCTAGTGGCTATTCCAAGAGAAACTCAGTTGTGCCTCTTTAACTAGAGGACTTTCTCAGGGTTGTAAGTCAAAATTTAATACATATTTATTTTTTGAAGGGAATATTTATGAGCTATCCTGTCTACACAGAAATAATAACTATTGACTTCACTTTTTGAATAAAAAAGTGTTGATCTAGATACTAGTTATTAAGGAAAAAAACAAAGACGTTTCTTCCAAGCCATGTGCCTGGGCGGACAGAAAAAACATACGAATTAATGACACATGCAGCCCAATAATGACTGTAGAACAAATTCCCTCTGTTAAAAGAATAAAAAGTAAAATTTAAAAGAAATAGTTTCCATTTTCAAATAGAACAATTTTGGGATGTATCCATCAACAGAAATCAGGCAAATCACCATCTCAATCCTCTCTTTACTGTTTTCCAGAGGAAAACTTTGTAAACACACAATATTCTTTAGAACACTTCTCTCCCCTGTAGATTTAATTCCCATGTAGCAGTTGAATTAGCAAAGCTTTCTTCCAGTAGCTACCAGGCAAAGAGTTAAATACCTGCCTTTTGCACAGAAAATATCCACCACACCATAAAGCACAACAGATTATAAACTGGTACAAATAACATTTCCACTAGTAGGATTTCCTATGAATCAGAAAGGTATTTTAGTTTAGGAAATAGGGCAATTTGCGTACCATTCCTCAGCAGCCATTTCACGCCTCAAACTGGAATTTAAATCCAGCTCCAGTCAGACTCATTCAAAAATCCTTCAAACAGAGAATTCAAGCTGTAAAGGGAAATTCAGATCTACTTGAGTCTAAGACGCAAAGCAACTGGCAGCTAAACCAAAGCAATACGTCTTTTTTTGAAGGACTTTTCTATAAAGCTGAAACTTCTAACTCCTCAAACTGAAATATTTTTTCTCTGCTTTTGGTCTTTTCCAGAAGAGCAAGCAAAAACCTATACTAAGTAACAAGTATATGCTGAATTACATGTTCCAGCCACCACATCAATTATGTCTGCTTCTTTCACAAAGAAAATGAAACTATCTGAGCTTATTAGACTGATGCTTATATACTCTAGTGGCAAATTTTCGCCCTTCCTAGAACTAAACCAGATGTTTTTTCTAGCCTGACCAAAAAAACCCCAAAGTAATTACAAAAATCTCAAAATGTATGCATTTTTAATGAATCATGCTCACTGGCCCACCTTTATCAACTACTTCTATTTCCAGTCTTATAAGAGATTTTTCAGCTTGCCAAAGATGTGACTTAGAGCTGAGATAGAAATGCGTAACATTTTGTCTGAGTTGAAGATTAATCCATCCATAACAGTTCATGCACTCCACTAAGAAGTAACATGTGTCTGTAGAATACCTATAAGCAAATGCTGTAGCAGCAACAGTTTCCTAACAGACTAGAGTTGATAAGAAGACATTTATTAACATTTCATTCTGTGATACATACCTTTTACTTGTTGAGATAAAGCACTATATTTTAAGACTTTATGAAGGGGTGTCTACAATCTCTCTTTTATTTGCAATCTCATATAATTATTTTTCAATGATAAAAGTTTTAATAAAGAATAAATAAAGAATAATAATTCATAAAGAAACTTTCATTATCAAACAATTTGGAGACTTATGAAATCTGGATTCAATTACCAACTTTTTTTCTATAGATTTCACGTGTGAAACTGGTATTCAGAACAGTAATACCACCTAAAGTGAAAAAAAATCAGCGTTGAAACTTCACTTCTTGTCAAACTGTTTCATGTAACTGTATCGAATCATAAATACTTTAACAAGTACATTTCCCTACTGAAGATTTAAAACTTCTTTTGTTATGCTGTTTGTTTGCCCACTGACTTGATTCCGTGACAAATTGAAAACCAGTGACAGGCAGTTACTTTAATTGCCCTCACTATATAGGAGAGAGTTGGACCAAAGACAGAAAAGTCTCAGTTGCAGTCAAGAAAAATCATGAATGTTTTTTTTTTACACCTTGCAGGGAATAGGTGTCTTCCATGTCCTTAGGGAATTTTCAGGAACTTACTGCTTAATTAAAAAGTCATTGGAAAAATATTTTAATAGTCCTTGGAGTAGGGAACAAGGCATCCCCTCTCTAGGTGAATTCTCTGCCTACTTGATTTGAGAGCAACTGTGCTGCTGCATCTGCAGGCCACATTAACTGTGTGCTCTGCATGCACATTAAAAACAGGGCCAGCAAGTGGATTTGGGAGGGCTCATCCCCATCCACAGCAGCCCCTTCTCTTCTGGATCAACCATTCAACAAGAAGGTGCAAGAAATGGCTTTGGACTCTGGACATGATGAGGAATTAAACCTTAGCTCTACACCCCACAATGTTGCTGCCATCCAGAAGACATCATCAACAGACTGACTCTTCTATGTTGAGTTGCTGTGCTTATTGCAGAGAATAATCTCTGAGAAATGTATCAGATTTTCTCAGTGCATATCTACTTGATCATGTCCCTATACCAGGTATCACTGTTTCTAACCCCTTCAAGAAGTTATATTAAAATGTGAATAACAATACTTTAGTTACCACCACTGGTTTAAGAAATGCTATTTAAGCAGAGAGGATATGGTTAAAACTAGAGCATAAAATCTTTAGATGAGGCTTTAATGAGTTGGGGAAAAGAAAGCTGTTTCTCAGGACCTGGCAAAGAGATGATGGACAGGAATTTCAAGCTTGGCTTTAACACCTCACACTCTTTTTCTTCCTTGGGGAGGTGTCAGGAAATGTCAAGCAGGCCATGTAGATCAAGGCATGATTTGTAACAACATCAAGCAAACATTTCTTGATTTTACCAAACAATATTCTCATTTTGAATTCTTATTTAAATTACCCAAGTTCTGTCTACAAATGTACTCAGTAATAAAAATAAATACAATGACCATGAATAATGATATCAGCATGCTCAAAGCCCAGTAAAACTTTTTTTTTTTTTTTTTTTTGTCCTGCAGCACACTAAAACAACTTGGCATATAAAAAGATACATTCTTCCAGCTTAGAAAAGGAATGGACTTCAACAATGTCAGATTTAATATTACATAGAACACTAAGACCATTTTGGGGCACCAAGCCTACAGAAAAAACAAATTGTACACACTTATTAGTGTTGATTGTACTTTTATTACTATATTTGAATCAAACAGATGCTGCCAATATACACACTGACCTGTGAGCATGTGCTATGAGACTATCAGTACCAAGATTCCCATCAGATGTCTTCAGAAGTCACATATGTTTTGGTCTATTGGATATGAATCCTACTTTTAAAACAACACTATCAGAAGAAACAATTATGTAAGGACTGCTGAGGGCTGTAGTTAAGGTTGTACACACTAGATAATGAGTTACCCAGTTTGTACTTCCAGACATAAACTAGGACAAGCTAGGCAGCAATTCAGATACAGCTATCTGAGAAGACTGTGACTGACAACATGCTTTTATTCCCCAAATTTTACTCCCTAAGTACAGTTATATAGCAACTAAACAGATCCAAAATCAAGAGCTACATGTGAATAACATGTCTCCCAGAGAATGCCCATTTGGCAATATATTGAAATTATAGTCCCTTTTTTTGGCAAAATCCAGCTTTTACTGTACTAAAAATGACACATACACACATAAAACCTGAAGCCCTGAGGCAAAGACACAAGAATTCTTATGGTTCTAAATGGGAAACATTACATTTGTCAAGAGATGCGCAATTTCAATATGCTGGATTCTGAAAAGAGAAAGAAATAAAACTTTAAGGTTGTTACTGGCTATTGGTTTCTACAATTGACTATGAAACAAACAAAGAAGTCTATATTAATTTCCCATAAACTTCTCATGAAGAGAAAACATTCCGATTTTGAAGAGATCTTCTAAAATGCTTAATCAGTATCTAGGACTGGACTTCTCAGATAGTGGAGATGAGCACCTCTGAAGAGTTGTGTAACCTCTAACTAAAGTAGTAGAGTAGGTAATAAACATAGATATTAATCGCGAGATGAAGTGGTTTGTGTGATTTAAGGTTTGCTATCTGACACAGAGCAGCAGTGAAAAATGCCACACTGTGCATGAAGGAAAAAATTACTATCCAATACAAGCCCTGGATTCCTGCCAGTCTTCCAAAGTTGAGAGGTATTAACTCTGATTGGATCTGACCGGACAGGGAGTGCTTACTGCTGCTATTATCTTTTATTGCCTTCCTTCGTACCACCAAAACAATAAATACCTTCTACGACCCAACACATGCTATGAATATGATAGTCTTTCCCACTGAATAAATTTTTCAGTGCCCAGATCAAAGAAGCATTTAGATGCACAAGTGGAAAAAACCGTTTCTCAGATAATAATGGAGTCGTATGCGGCTATTTTCATTGGAAGTGTCAGAAAGACAACTGACTACTGTATGGATCCAGAAGCCTCACCAACTTGACTGAAGAGAAAGTTTCAGGAACTATCCTCTACTCAAACTCACTTATAGCTTGCATAGCACACGCCCCTGTGCCTCAGTCCCTGGATGTGTCAAATCTAGTACATACATCCATATAGAACCTCAGCAGCAAGTTCAGCATAAAACTCAGCTTTTACTGAGAAATACAGAAGGAAATAATGATGCTGATTTTTTTTTTTCAATCAAAGTAAATAAGAAATTAAATTAACAAGAAACAGAAACAAAGTTGGGATTAGAGAAATGAATCTCAAAACCTCTCACCAGAAGTTGTTCATCTCATTATTCTCACTACTACATTAAAGCAGCCATAGCCACAGTGTATAGCCATGCTATACAATATATACAATCATACTACATTATATTACATTACATTCTTTATATAATGGTCTAGGAGCCAGGATATCTGGCAATAACCAGAAAGTCTCACAGATCTTATTAGTTTAAAATCTTCCCGTATTTCCTAGGCAAGTGATCTACTGGTTGCAGTCATGGCTATTCCTCCTAAAGGTGTGTAGCCATAGAATCAAATTTCCAAGACTTATGAGATAAGAAAGAAAAATAAAAACCCCTAAAAATTAGAAGAATGAATCTGTAAATGAGTAACTCTTTGCTGCAAATATTATGACTCTTACCCAGTGACATGATTACTGGGTAAAATGCATGGAACCTAATCCATCTTTTGTGATATAACCTGCAGGTTACAGGACTCTTCACATAAAGACCACAATGTCTGAATAAAGCATCTTCACATTTTGATGACTTACAAGACACAGAACAAAGTGAATAAGGCATAACTTTCTTGAGAAATTCTTTAGCTTTTTAAGATTTGACATGTCCTACGACCAGAGCTAGGTAAGCACAAGGGGAAAAAAATCCCAGTGATTACTAGTGACACTGCTTGTATACGCTTAGTTATAGACATCCATATTTATTGAGGTTTACCAGGAAAAATGATGCAGAATGAAGAAGCTCATAAACATCAACAAAACCAGGAGTTCAATAGATTATACATTTAATGACTGCTTTCCTGACAGCTTACACTAAATATTGTACATATTATGGAAAAATACTTGTAATCCAACTTTGGGTTTTTTAAGGTCGAAGCTGAGTTTAAGATAAGGTTCAAACTTTTCTTTCTCCCCGTGATTTAACTATTCCACTTTCTTCTTTGGTTGGCAGGGCTTTATTGAGTCACTCTTATGCATGTCCACCCTAAAAGAAAGGCTTTTTAAAAAGCGAAAGGCCCTGCAGAATATTCAAAAGAAGTTCACAATGCTCAGCAACATGTGACAAAATCAAGTCCCTTCAAAGGGAAAGCTTCTTCCTCACATCTCTCAGGAAGAGTCCTGAGTAGTGTGTACTCACACGAGGGCTACACAGTTGGTACGAAGATCAAATTTCACCCCAAAATAAGGCTAATTCCAACACTGTTTCCAAAATTAAGACCAAGCCTGTTGACTGGCACTGCACTGTATGGGGGCAAAATGAGGGTTTTGAAGGTAGGTGTAGCTCATAAGAGATCTTTGCTTTGGAGACAGCAGGACAGCACTGAGCACCATGTAAGATAACTCTCTTGCTCACGACTTCACATTCTGTGCATTAGAATTACGTAACAATAAATAAACTTAGGGGTTGTCAAGTCTAGTTTCTCTTCCAGGAAGAAGAGGTGATAGTTCCAACAAAAAAAAAAAAAAAAAAAAAAAAAAAAAAAAAAAGGANAAAAAAAAAAAAAAATAAAACAGGAAGAAGGAAAGGCTATTTGGCCGTTCTAAGTTTATAAAGTACTCAAAAAGGATTTGAAAGCTCAGCATCACTATGAAAAAGAGGAGCTTGTTTTTTTTAAATGGAAGATTGAGACTTTGTCTCCAGCTCTTTACAATCTTTTTCCCTCCTTGGCCCACACATTAATCTCACTCCCATGCAAGCAGAGCCAGCTGTTCTTCAGCCAGTAGCTTCTTCTTGCAGCAATTCTGATTTCCAGTGGCAGCACAGAAGTGCACACACCGTATGTTCTTTGGACATTTATTTATAGTCTTTATCTGACAGAGCTGGGCAATTATAAAGACATAATGATAATTTGTGAACAGCAAAAAAAGGCTTCTCTTCTTAAATTTGTCCCTTGAGAAAACAGAACACCATCTACTTGCAGCAGGCAAGTCATGAACATGATAACTAAAATATGAACAAACTCTATGAACAAATTGCAGCAACAAACTAATCAAAATCATGACCTATTTATGGGTTGATTATAATAACAAAAAATTACTACAAATAAGTGCTGGGTAATTTGTGAACCAAAGAAAGGGCTACAATTCTCACATACAAAATGCTGTCAATGAATAATTTAACCAGCTCTAGTTAGAGCCATCTATTTATTAAGAAAGCTCACCAACTGGATCTGGCAGAATGATTTATCTCTATACACAGTGATAAAGCCAAGGGAAATCAGTACTGCTGGACATTTTAAATGCTGGGTTTGATCCTCTGGAGCCCCATAGTATCATTTATAACTCTACAGTCCTGACTTTAGATGTAGCCACTCTCATTTAATACCATTTTAAAACCACTTTGTCCAGTACAGATGACACAATACACAAGGCAGTGAAGAATCAACATTTCTTTGTTTAAATTACAAAGAAAAACAACAAAGGTGTGCATTATCCCTCTTTGTCTTTAGAGATATTCTACACAGAAAATAACATAAATATGCTAGCAGAAATATATAGCAAGCCTTTGAAAAGCTAACATAAATCCCAGAGTGAACATTAGACTCTTCAAGACAAAACCATGCAATCTTTTACATCTTTTTTTTTTAACTTTGCAGCAAAATGTTTCATGAAAAGATTAGTAACATAAACAAAGTATTAATTCAGCTATAGTTTTCCTTCACCAGAGGTAGGTGTCATTGCAAAAGCAGAACAGAGGAAGGTTATTAATTTTATGGTTTACTGTTTGACTTTTTGAAACAAATGTTCAAGATCACCACGTTGCTGTTAAGACTGGTGTCTTCCAACATGCACCAGTTTTCCACTGGTAACTGGTGAGTATCCTGTAAAAGATCAAAGTTACAGGACAAGTATCCTTGCCTCAAGCATCTTAAAATGACATTGCATAAGGCCAGAAGGGGAACAAGTTACAGGGAAATAGTTTTAAAATCACTGCAAGGGTGCTTTACAACGCGCATTACACCTCTGTCAAGCAAAGGGATAAAAAAGAAAACAACTGTGTTTTCTGTAACAACAAAAGAGAAATGGTTTTAAAAAGTGACAATTGTGTGCCACAGTGTATTTGCCCCATTATCCATGTGTACTGAGTCCCCTGTTTCTGTTTTTGAGCTAGAAAGAATTAATACATACAAATAGACTACTTATTACTTTTACAGTTCACTTCTGACTCGAATTACAACTACTGTGGTCCTTATCATTATTGCATTTATATTGTAATTTCTAGACGAATAAAGTGGTTTTTAACTGAGATGAAAAGTCTGGGTCTCCTTTCGGCAGAAATTATCTACAGATTATTTCCAAGAACCTCAATGCACTCAAGATAATGCAGTCAAGAATAGCACCAAATTGGAAAAAATGCAGACAACTAAAGCTTTGTTGCTCTCTTCATCACAACATATATAAGCATATATATTTGCTTATAGCTTTCAGGTTCGCAACTGCACAGATACTACATATATTCTAACACCATGCATATTAAACTGTGAAAGCTGCATACTTTGATCAGAAGCTTCAGTCTGCCAGGAAAATAACAACATTTCATCAGAGATTTTTAAGTAACAACACACACACAACTTTTTTTCTTGCTAAGACCTTGGGTTGTTTCCTAGAAAAAATTGTGGTGTACTGATTACAAAAACAAAATGTACAAGATAGAACTGTAGCAAAAATCACAGAGGAATCAAATTAGGGAGTACTTTGCATCAGTTTACTCCCATCAAGCAAGACAAAGAAGAAATATAAACTGTTATGAGGGCAAACTGAGTTTCATACAAACTTCTGAATCTCTTCATTAGGTTGGGACTAATTTCTGTATAATCTAGAGTTTCAAGGCTTCATGGGAAAAAATGTTACATTTGTGGAGATTTACTACCTGTTTTAACCCTTCTAAAGGCAAATGTATGAAAATTCCATTTGCATTTTCCAAAAATATCTTTTGAAATATCTTTATGAAACCTATTTGTTCATTATAATTGTTGTATGTGTTTCATCAGAATTATTTTTATCATTATTCCCTGCATTGCTACTTGCTATTTTTAGAACTTCTTGGAAACCTGTTGTAACATCCTTCAGTGACCTTTAAGCCTCAGATAAAACCTGGATTTATGGCATAAAAATTGTGGTTCACTTCAGTGAACAATCCACTCTTCAGAGACATGCAATGTAACCAACAATAAATCTTTCTTCAGGTTTCATACTTTCTTTCTAGGTCAGCCATACCCCAATTTCTTCAGTGCTGTACTATAAATCCCAATTACCAAGATCTACCACAGGGCATATACCATATCTACTCAGGGTCCAGAGGGGACATACATGTGTCCAGTGGGATTGAAGAACAGAAAAAACACGGGAGTTTTTTTACCAAGTAGTTTTTAAGGATGGCCTTGAAAGTTTTTCATCAGATAGTGCAAGTATTACCTTTTCTGAACTCCCAAGTTCATTATATGTTCATAATGCCCTTGAACTAGACACTATAGCTGATAATTTTCTTATTCATTTGAGTAAATAAATATATTTTGAAGCAGTCTTCTGAATAAGGGCTGCTTGCTCTTGTTGCAGCATCATATTTTGAAAAAAACATATCAGCAACATTTTTAACCGTGGGACACCTAGGCACTTAAAGTGTAGGAAAGAAATAAAATAGAGGAAAAAGAGGGGAGAAGGGACAAAAGGGAGGGAAACAAATTATGACATACTGATTTGATTTTTTTTTTTTTTTTACAAAGAAAGAGGCCTTTCAAACTTAAAGCGTTTTAAGAATATTTAGTGTTTCTCTAGTTTGCTCTACTTTTCATGTATTCTTATAAATAATTTTTAGTTGAGAACATCTATGCATGCCTTCCTTGATTTTCCTTTCTAAATCACTGAAAATTGTTCCAGAGATTTCTTCTCGCCTTGAGCCAGCAGCACAAAATGTGCAGGAATTGATATATCCCTTCATTCTGTGTTAGAAGTCCATACAGTGAAAGATTAAGATGTTTCTCCAAAGTACCAAAGTATATTTTTTATATATCAGTACCTGTTAAGTCCTGGAACACCAGAATCTCCTAGCAGAATGATGACTTGGCAAAGGTTTAGGAAATGAAGACTGTTGACTCAGCAGATTGATGCATTTGTTTGCTTACTCCCAGTCTCTCCTAAAGTAATACTACACCTATTTAAGGTTTAATGAAATTAGATTATACTTTTATACTCACAGAGTTATTCTCCCCTGAAATATTTGTATTCTAACAACAGGGTGGATATGTGAACGGGTGAAGGGAGAACTTTCTCTTAACTATTGGCCATCTGTTTCAAAAAACAGAATTTTTGCTTTGAATAACAAAGACAGCAGAACATTCATTTGTGTTAAATCCAATCTGTATGCCTACTTTTCCACTGAAGCTTTGTGCATTTTAAAAGGTAATTTTTGCAGAACATTGGAATGAATTATAACTACAAAAGTTATGTGGTGTACATCTCTCACAGCATGGTTTGGGTCCATCCTGCTTTACACTGCTAAGTGCAAATTGCTTACTGACAGAACTTACATTAGAGTTCAATGCACTTTCCTCTAGGCAGCAGAAAGCACAATGACATCTATTAGCTGTTGAATAAAAATGCAATTTAGCCCAACCAATTTGAAACGATACTGGCATACTATAAGGACAGGATAATTTAGGTTGGAAAGGAGATCAGAAGGTCTCAAGTCCAACCATCTGCTCAAAAGACAGCTAGCTATAACAGACTGTGTTGCTATCTGGTCTCAAAAACCTCCAAGAATGGAGACTGCACAACCTGCTGCTTGACTGTCCAAGAAGTGAGAAAGTTTTTCTTTATATCCAGTCTGAAATTCTCTGCATGTTGTATCTTGTCTTTCCACCACGCACCAGTGTGAAGAGCATGTCACCACTCTCTGTATAAATTCCCTGTAGGTATTAGCAGGATGTTAACAGCATCGTGCTCCCCACAAAGCCTTTTCTCCTCAGGGATGAACAAGGCCAGCTCCCTCAGCTTCCCCTCCTAGGGCATGGTGCTCCAGCCTCCAACAGAAGGTGGCCCTCCACTGAATTTGCTCCATGTTACCCATGCCCTTCTTGTATTGGGGGAGGCCAAAACTGGGGAACAACCCCCTCCCTTGATCTCCTGGCTGTGTTCCTGATACTACAGCGCAAGGTGCTACTGGCTGTCTTTGCAGTGATGGCATCCCTTCAGCACGCCTAAGTCCATTGGATGGCACATCCTCCAGTGTAACTACTGGTACCCTAGCGGGCTGTCACCTGCACACATGATAGCGTGCGCTCCTTCTCCTCCTCCAGGTCACTGATTAAAAAATGTCAAATAGTACAATAGTACTTGGCTCCTTATCATTTCTTACCCATCCCATTAAAACTACCCTCTGAGCCCGACATCCTAGCAGGTTTTATAGATCCACCTGCCCACCCATATAGACCATAAATTCTAATCTGGATATATGAATATTGTGGAAGATAGTGTCAAAAGTCTTGCTAAAGTTAGGTACTACCCTTTCCTCATGCACAAATACAGACATTTTACCACAGAAAGTAACCAGATTTTCAGATGAGCTTAACCCTTGAGTAATCCATGCTGAATGTTCCAAATTGCCTTTTTCTCCATCATGTGCCCAGAGAAGAGTGTTCCAAGAAGGTGTGCTCCTTGACTTTCCCAGGGACTGAACGCCCACTAGACTGTTTCTCCCCAGATCATGGAATCATAGAACCGTTTAGCTTGGAAAAGACCTTTAGGATCACCAACTGTTAACCCATCTCTGCCAAGTCTATCACTAAACCGTGTCCCTAAGCCCCACATCTACATGTCTTTCAACTGCCTGCAGGCATGGTGACTCCACCACTTCCCTGAGCAGCCTGTTCTAATGCCTGAACACCCTTTCAGTGAAGAACTTTTTCCTGGTATCCAATCTAAATCTCCTCTGGCAAAACTGGGGGCCATTTCCTCTTGT
This sequence comes from Eulacestoma nigropectus, assembly GCA_013397775.1. Taxonomy (NCBI): domain Eukaryota; kingdom Metazoa; phylum Chordata; class Aves; order Passeriformes; genus Eulacestoma; species Eulacestoma nigropectus. The sequence continues at coordinate 1,561,571 of VZTE01001408.1, read as the reverse complement.
CCTACCACTTGTTACTTGTGATAAGAGACTGACCCCTACCTGGCTACAACCTCTTTTTAGGCAACTGTAAAGAGTGATAAGGTCCCCCCGAGCCTCCTTTTCTTCACACTAAACAACCCCATGCTCCTCATGGGACTTCTGCTCCAGATCCTTCATCAGGCTGACTGCCCTTCTCTGGACCCTCTCCAGCACCTCAATGTCCTTCTTGTAGTGAAGGGCCTGAATTTGAACACAGGTTTCAAGGTGCAGCCACACCAATGGGCAGTACAGGGGGAAGATCAAGCCTTGGTCCTGCTGGCCACACTATTCCTGATACAGGCCAGCATGCCATCGGCCTTCTTGGCCACCTGGGCACACTGCTGGCTCATGTCCAGCCAGGTGTCGACCAGCACCCCCAGGGCCTTTTCTGCTTGGCAGCTTTTATTCTTTTGTCTGTTTTTTGAAGATGGAGCATCGTGGTAAGAATTTAATTCCAAATTTAATTTACCACCACTTTTAATAATACAAATAAATTAAATCAGGAAAGATATAACAACAACATTTCTCAGACTGCTAGTAACTGTCAGCCCAGTTTTTCATCTCTCCCGAACATAAGCATGCTTTATGGTGTTAAGAGCTTGGGGTAGATGACATGTGGGAGTAAAGCTGGACACTGGGGAAATTCAAAAGCCTTAAACTTGGTTTGTTTCCAAAATTATTGTTTATTTTCAAAGTAAAGGCCACTGCCTTTTAGTTCCTGTTGTTTACAGAAGTAGTGGCATTTTTCTCAGTAAACTTTTACCATATTCAGTTTCCAATAAAAGCTCAATGCTAACTAGTCCACAGCTTCTACATAAGCAAAGGCAGGGCTCAGGAGAAATAAGAAGCTGCACAATTAACAATATAATGAAATTAAAATTATGATCTGCACTCCAAAGAAGGCAAAGTATCATCTTTCTCCTAAAATCTTAATATATTAATAAGTTAGTCTGTGTCATTTGGTACATCTTGGTGTTTTTAAACTACACTTACACACTGTGCCCGTGGTATTTGTATATAAACACGTGTGGTAATTTCAAATCCTACCAAAAGTGAGTATTAATATTTCTTAGAAAATAAGTCTGAATAATTACACTCAATTAGGGTAGAAGTAATGTTAACAAAATCCACCGTGATTCAGTGAAATACATGTGAAATAGAATTGACTACATCACGAAAACTTCAAGAATAGAACGGGGGTTTTATCGTTTACTTTCTAACACTTATAAAACATGCTGTCCAGTTACAGGAAAGCATGTGCTGAATTTAGACTAAGGATCCAAGTAAGGTAAGTACCCTCCTTCCATGAATGATCAAAACCAGACGTACAGAGAAGAATGAAAGTGAAAGGCATGCATACATCACAAGAAGCATAGGAGCAATATCTTTTTTTAGCAGCACAAAAGAACACAGAATCACTCCTGAACACAATTTATTAATGAACCATGAAGAGTAAAATTTTAGATCCTCACTTGCTGACTTGAATGTAAAAGGTAACACACCAAGGGAAACTGAAACCTGAAGACGATAAGAATTATGACAAAAGTCATTATTCTCAGTGCTTCCAAGAGTGTAAATAATGTAAATATCCCACAATGCAGTGATATTCTCTTCATATAAAATCAATTCAGTGCATGTTTCTGTAATTCAGGTTTGGTCAGGAGGCCTCTACAATACAAACACGACTTAGTATCAGCATGACTTTATTTAAAATGCTCTGATTTACCAACAAGCAGGCTGCTTTGACTAGAACTGGTCAAATCTAAGCATAATTTTAACCTATCAAAAGCTTTTCTCTTACTGCCTAGCTTTCAAGGAGCACAATGAGACAAACTGAACATTAACAAGCCATTGCCTTGATGAGCTATTCCCTACTAATGTGCATAGGCCCAAGTATTTAAGAACTGTCCTAAGTTTTATGCCATGAGGCTTTAAACATATTAGTCCAATCTAGTATTTCAGTCTCAGCTGGGGACATCCTTGTTCTGCAAAAAGAATTCTCCAACACCCTCGCTGTTTTTAAGAAGATTGAAATTTTGAACCAAGAAGGCAATAGCTCTAACCAAGGCAATATCAGGTGGAGGGTTGTTTTTCTTTCACTGCTAAGCTTACATATAAATGGGCAAATAACAAGGCAGGGTATAAAACAGCCTAATGGATGTCTTAAAAATGAGATGAAAAGGAAAGTTAATAAAATATATTTGAGCAGAAAATTCAGAAATAGAAATAGCAGTAGCTGTATTTGCTATTTACCAAGCTACTTCTTTATCAGAGGGTCCTAAACCATCTTATCTTGGGCCCTTAACTTTGTACCCTTAACTAAGTAAAAAGAACAAAAGACAGTGAAACTTGAGGTCCTGTTTGTAGAATTTCCAGTATTTGATACCCTCAAGAGCACGCAAGCTTCACAACTTCAAAGGAGAATAGGAAACAGACACCAAAATTGGGAGTTCACAAAATAACATAAAAGACATTGTAATGGCTAAATTAATCTATTCAGAAAATGTAGAAGATAGACAGGTGATAGTGTCGAAGAGGAAAAGCTGATGTTCAACGTGCTGTACACGTATTTCATAATTAATTAACAGAACATTAAAACCCAAAGACCTCATAAACATTTGCAGTTATCACAGCAATGAAGAGTTCGTACCTGTGGCAAGATAGATGATATGGAAAAGCATGTCCTTGCCCTGCACAACATCCACAACCACATGGGAAAATCGGCTGTTGTCTTCCATGAAGTAAGGAATTGGAATAACTGGTTGAACAACTTCATGCATTAAGAAGAATTTTTGGGCATCTTGAAGATTTCTCTCAGTCAGATTTACATACAAACCCTGGTCCATGGTGCCACACTGTAAAGACAGAAGAGTAACATGACTACATGTGCCAACAATAACAATAGATTTACTCTCTGATTTACAGCATAAGAAAATAAAAGCAAGAGTATATTTTGTAATGACAATGTGGAATTCGACTTTCAGGTCCCATTTTGGTGCTAACCAGACTGTCCAAGGATTGAGGAAGCTCAGTTTTCCTGAGGCTCCCTGATTCTAAACAATATGGAAGGGCATGAGACTGACCAGCACAAGTGGATTATGGAAATATTTTGCTATATCCTACATTCACAGGGCAGGAAGGAGAAAAACTACCATTTGAAAAACTAAATTATTTTCTGACTCGTTTTCTTTATAATTTTCACAGACCTCAGTGCTAATATAAGATATAAGTCCTACCACAGCCAGGGTCTGACAGGAATCCCAGGTGAATGTACAATATGCAGTTCTAGAAGCTTCTTAGGACTCTGTCTTAAGTAGCAAAAATGGACAGTGCAGAGCTCTATTAAATATTATCCACAGCAAAGACTTTTTTGCTTTGAAACTGACCATATTTTAAATCTGAAAACTGTGCTCTTTTCTTACAGGAAAACAACCACTTTCAAACACAAATAAACAAGGCAAAATAAGTGGGAGTTAATTTTAACATATTTGTGTTCAACTGAGGGCACAAAAGAGAAAGCTTCTTAATGCATGGGAATGTATAAACATTCACATATTTACTCAGGCATAATTGCATCAGAGAAGTAAAGCACTACTTCACAACATTTATCAAATACTTGGGTGACGTGAAAGGCATAACTAAGTCATAATTTTCATTCTGTTTTACTATGTCATAAATTATGCCATAAATTACAGCATGAGCAAAATAATAGTGTGCAAAACCCTACCAGGTTTTTTTTTTATTATTCCCATGTTTTGAATCCAAAATTGAGTGGTCGTTCCAAATCCACAAATGCTAAAAAAAGCCAAACGAATTATTTCATAATGGGAGATCAGATGATGAAGAATGACAAATTAGCAACTTGAAGTTACTTGCCCTGTATGTCAGACCAGTGAAAAAAATAAACCATGCCAAAGAAGAAATTCTCTGGATCTATCAAGCAGGAAAAATTCCAGCTGAACACTCATAGTACACTGAAATGGATATAGTCCTTGGTCTTCTGATAGACATTGCCCTGTCTAAAGAGAAAAGCAATGACCTCTGAAGAAAACAATGTTCCTCAAAACTGGGACTCCAATAGTATTCTAACACGGAACGTATTTCATTAATATAATACAGGCTTAGAAATACAATATCTGAGGTAACTACGTCTATATAGCAGTAGTCTTCCTTCAAATCACATGCTTCTCTCTGTTGTTACTGAGTAGGTGAATACTCAGAGGATAAATCTACTTCTGGGACTACACAAACAGAACTTCTGATCCTTTATCATAAGGACTCTACAAAAGGAAAGTCATTTCTTGGAAGCAAATCAATGACTCAGTCAATGAATATATCTATTCATCTATGTGAAGTGTGTACTCTAAAGCCCCATCAAGTCACAAAAGAAGGTTACACCTAGCTCTAAGCATTAGACTAGCTTCTAGTATGCATCACTGCTGCAGTTATGGAGCCAGAAATGTAATAAAAAGTTATTCAAGGGAGTAAAAAGCAGCATTGGCAAAAGAACAGAAGTTGGATATCACTATAGATACCTAGAGATCAGCTGACATCAATTGCCTTCAATATTCTGTTGTAAAAGGCCACATTACAGCTTTTAAAACTAGCTCTGCCTTCAAAGCTGTTTGTGGCTCAGTGAGATATGATACAACTGTTGTCACTGTTCTTGTAAATTGGAAGAAGTACCAGCTGTACTAAAATCAGCCAGGCCATCTAAGAAATAAATTTCAACACCTGTCTTGACTGGGACTTGGAGACGTGCACTAACAGCACAGCAGAGACTTAAACTGTTTTTACACAGTCATCAGACAGTCATCTTTCTTTGTAAGTACCATTCAGTATGGGCTGCTCTCACAATAATTAACACCACATTAATGCAAGGTTTGTAGGGAGAGTTTAGTAAGTTTTATTGGATGTGCTTACCTAGTCAGAAAGGTGATAAGATTTCTACATACAAGCATTTTTTCAGGCTTTCTCCTTCAAAAATTTAGCCTCTCTTAGACTCTCCTCCTATCACTATTTTGACAATACAAGTATTTCTACAACAGGTAAAAACCTATACAAACACAGCCTGCTTTTGCAGGCTTCTGGCATACTTAAAAAGAGACTTGTCACTTCGCTAATGACAAACATACTACTTAGGAGAGGTAACGTGGCTCTAGCCTGTAACCTGTGCCTTATTTTCCTTCATTTGCAGAGAACAGGAAGTAATTAAAACTACCTACAATCCCCAATGGATGATTCCTTTTCATGCTAGCAAAGAGTTTATGACTCTTACAAGCTAGGGAAGGCTGTTCCAGGAGCAGAAGTGAACTTGTGAAATTGCATTGAGTTTAAGGGAGGGTGAAAGGTGGATGGAGGTGAATACACTTAAATACCTTAATGAAAAGCTATTGTTGTTAATCACTAAATTAATGCTGCTTCGTCTTCCATCTCCTTCGCAAGAAGCACACTCATTAAAACTGTCCTAGTAGGAGTGGTGACTATACAAAAGAAGAAAACAGTGCCTATGTGTTCAGTGAAATGCCCCTTTCTTTTAGTAGAGTTCCTCTGAATGACCCACCTTGGACTAACTGCTTTTACACTGTCAGCCAACTGCAGATTATTACACCTTCTGAGGGCAACAAGTTCAAATGATGGGCACAACACAACACAAATTCTTTTAATCTGACTCTTCAAGGAGCGTGGAGCACCTTGCACATGAAAATATAGAATATTATGACCACTCCTCCTTTACCACCTCCCTCCCACTTTCTTTTTCTATCAGACACTGTTCCATTTGTTAGGTCCTAATAGCACAAATACAAAATAAAACAGAACAGCAGTTTGATCATACTTCAGACAGGAGTTAATGTCACCTTGACAGATAATTATAGTGTTTTATTTCGACAGAAGATTGAAGTGAAGCCTTTTTTCTCCTACCTTTCAAAGTATATCGGTTTTTCAACCCAAATTATTTTGAGGAAGGATAAAATTAAAATTAAGTATGTTGAAATAAGGGGCTCTTCTAAGCACTTTTTTAAATTTAGGATTTTTTTAAGGTCTTAGGCTACAACATAGTGCAAAACTGGATTTATAAATTATGAACCATACAGTACTTTGAAGAAAGCTCACATAAAATATTGTCCTTCTCCCACATATCCATACCTGAAAATTAGGGTTAGGATTGGGATATGGAAGCCAAGCAGAGCGAGAGTTCTCCTGATATTTGAAGGGTCCATTAAAGGCCTGAGTTATTGCACTCAGATTGAAAACACAAACTGCTGAGGCTGCTATGCTGTTCCTGAAAAAGAAATAAATACATTAACCTACGTAATAACATTAAGAAGTCAACTTGCTGCAAGATAAATAAAAAAAGGCAAGAACTCTTCAATGCTTCAAGTAATTAATGAAGCAGATCCGATCAGCCTGGTGATGATATCTCAAGATAACGATACATGATGAGCTGATTTAGCATAGTCATTGCATTTAAAATATTTGTTGGCCTTACCAAGAAGCTGGTGTGGGGAAAAACTCACAACTTCCTACTTTCTGCTGCTGCTCTAATACCACAAGGCTATACTTCCACACACAATCATATGCAATAGGGACATCTTTTTTCTAGTTACAAAGTTCAGGAAGATACTATTCTCAGGGTTCAATAAAGTTTCTTTCATACAACAAATGACTGCATGACATAAGTAAGGATTTTCAAGGTATGATACGTCTCTAGACCCTATGGAATCCCTGGACAAGACATGCCCACAAAAATCCTGTCTTCCAAGAGATGTTGTACAGCAAAAAGAATGTAAGTTTCAGAAACTCATCAAGAGAAAACAACTTGGACTGCATGCAAGATATGTTAAAAAACTAAACGTCAATAAATGGCAGCTGGACGAAACATACAATTTCCTGGGTTTGCCTTGAAAATGTGATACACAACGCAATAAAGTAATTCTGCATAGTGTGAAGAGTATAATCTAATAACTATGAAAGCTCATAATATGGAAAGCTGCTTTGTTCTTTTCCTCATTTTGAGATAATGGAATAGATAACGAAGGTGTCAATTGCACAGGCTTCCTGTTGCAGTTAAAACTGCTGGCAATTGATCCACACAGGATTCTTCTCTCTTTTCTTTTTTTTCCCCTATTTTTTTATTTGACATTAGCCTTTAATTTATACAAGGCTTAAGAAACCATACTATAGAAACTCCGTAATGATGGGAAAAAAAACCAACAACTGAAAAAAGAGTTAGGATACACGGATTAAATACCAGTACAAAAGAGCAATTTGCTTTCTTATGCTTGTCACTCTTATTTTAAAGGAAACCCAAAACTTGAAGTTCCATATTTTCAACCTCTACAGAATCAATCATCATTGGAGATGATAAAACCTTGCTTATATCACTAAATGCATCTCACTAATATTATTAACTGTACCAATGCTTTCTTGAATTTCATGAAGTCCTAAGTGGCCATGAGACTCATGTTTATAGATTTTATGGATAGTCTGAAAGAAATAAAATCAGCTTTATCATGAAGCAGTGGCCATAGTGGACTTAACAGTCAACCACATATAAAAGGTGCAGGTTTGGCTGTTAGAGAAACATTTCATTTTTTTCCCTCCACAAGTATATCAAAGTATACTAAAAAAGCATTAAGGTACGATAAAGTCACTGGAGTTCTGAAGATATTGAGATTGAAGAATTATGAATGCCATTAAGTTATATATGATGCTGTTACATGAACAGAAAAGAATATGTTGTTCCCTGTCTTGGGAAACTCCTGTGTTTCTCCACAGGACAGAAAGACGGATCATATGAGTTCCACAAACTATCTGTGAACAGGTAGTCAGCATGAAGAAGCAATCTTAACTTTAAAACATTTCAAAAATGTCCAAAAATTTAGTTACAACATTTGATGGCAGGAATTTAAATAGTGTAATTGAAAAGCCCTACCCTCAAACAGTTATAATTAATTCCTCTTTGAACAGTTCATCTCTGTTGGACAATCAGAATGTTGGGCCACAGGGCAAGAGGAAAGTAGCAGCAAGGTTTAAAATACTGTCTACTTTCATGTGGCAAAGGTAGTCTTAACAACAGCAAGTCCATTTTCAGAAGAGCCAGGAGGCATCAGGAAGATCATTCCTCTTCCATGGCCAAAGCCCCATGGATTTTCTAGAGCAGAATTCCTCTGCTCAGGCTTTTCATGGCAGGAACATATTTAGTCTATTTTTACTTCTCAAAGAAGATTGTGTTGAACACAATGTATATGTGGATACCACCTGACAAATACCTGTCTTTTAGTATATGAACTAGTTAGGAAAACAGAACAACAAAATTAAAATTACTGATTGAAACAACAGCAAATTTTCTTATCCCCAGTAATCTCAGTCTCTATCATTCACTTTATATAAACAGTGTTCAGATTCACTACATTACTCCATTGCAGAAACAGGCTGAGTTAGGAATTGCCACAGCCTGGTATAAGCATCTCATCACTAGTCTTGTTCATAGGCTGAGCTGAGCTGCCAGCCCAGGGGCGAGCCTGAGTCTGGAAGATGCCTACATGAGCTCGAATTCATGCTCATTGTCTAGAATGTGTAGGGATTATAATTTGTTGGTATTAACTTGTGAACCTTCCCACCTGGTCAATGGATACATATAAAAGGTAGGTATCCCAGTGTTCAAGGGTCCCTTACCTATGCTTTAGGTGCCCAAGAACCTTCTAAAATTCTAAACGAAACTGACTTACATAGCACGACACCACAAGAAGGTAAGAGAATTAGAACTCAAAATCTGAAATTGTTCCGGTGGTCTGAACATTGGGCTGCACAGCCACAACACAGAGGCTGCTCTCACTGAGCAGCATTTGAAAACCAGTCATCATGTTTAAATTAACAAAGGACATTTCTGAGATAAATGTCTTTTTTTTCTATGTCCATCCAATTTTTTAATATTTAACAAATTTGAATTTTTAAGATCAAATTGTACTTTTTTTTTTTTTAATTTTACCTTATTGATATAACAGGTTTACTTAAAATTAGGTTAAATTCTTGGTTTGACCCTCAAACTCACATAAGGATATGTTAGAACTAATTTAAAACATGTAAGAGCACCTCTTGTGCTCTTTTGGGTGAGATGAGTTCTTTATGACATGGTCAAATTCCATCATGTCAAATTCATGATCATGTCACATTACAACTACAAGACATTTATTTCATAAATACATAATGTATTTATATATTGCAATAGTAAAAATAAAAATTAATTACTTTCTAAGAATAAATGAAGAATATGACAGAATAGTCTTAAACACAACTGGCTCCCTGCCATAAGGAAATATTAAGAACTCGTCCTTCTCTTGTGTTTTCAACAATTCATGTGAGAAACATTTGGAACTGATACTTGTTCACAGAAAACAGTGGATTGGGCAAAACAGTAGTTTGAATTTATGATGTTTACTTGGCATATGAAGAAGAGAGTAGCTCAGAAGTTCTAGGTTTTGCTGTCATGAACAACAAGAAAATAAAATATATCATTCCATTTACTTACACATTAGTGGTAAAAATCCCATAGATCAAGTCCAGTTCTGGCAGGAAGAAAGTACTCTGAAGTTCATTATAGTAAAATGGAATTTCCCCAGGGCGAGAGCAGTTCAGACGAGCTTTCATGAAGGTAGTCCAGGTATCCTCCAGCACAAACTTGCCACCAATATCATTTTTGCACACCCGAGCAGCACGAGAGAAAACTGTTTTCCCACAGTCATGTTCCACTGCGTTTTCCCGGAAGAAGAAGTAGGTAAAGTTCCCAATGTCATAAGATGACACAAAATTCGGTTCTGAAAATAACAAAAGGAAAGATCATTTATTGCCTTCATGTGATATATGCACTCATACTAACATGGAAGTTGGATTTATCTTCAAGCATTATATTTAGATAAACACAATTTTTATTATCCTTTAGGGATATGGCACCATGACGTCCGAACAGGCCAGCTCATGTCCAGCTGGGATTATGAGATACATGATCATGATGCACTGGGTTTGGCTGGGTAGACTCAATTTTTTTCACACTAGCTAGTATGGCACTGTGTTTTGGATTTGTGCTGGAAACAGTGCTGGTAATTCAAGGATGTTTTTGTTATTGTTGAGCCATGTTTACACAGAGCCAAGGCCTTTTCTTTGTCACATCACTCCACCAGCACAAAAAGCCAGCTGAGCTGACATCTGGGGTCAAACCACGACACGTGGCCTGACAGGTTCTGCTCTAGGTGTTTACAGAACATGACTGTGCTGGGCAACCTTGGCCCAGATCACTGTATTCCACCATCAAAAGTGTCTCGGAGTTTTCATTCTTCACATAAGGGCACAGTGATTTCTTGCAATTTAATTGCTATATCTTTTAACTCTGTTTCTGCTTTGCCACCCTGCCATTACTCCAGATTAGCAGGATAACGGGTGGTAATTGATGGTGAGTAAAAATGTGTTCAGAGGCTGTAATTAAAAGAAAAGAGAACTACACAAGAACATTTGATAGTAAGATAACTGCGTTTTAACCTTATCTTGCTTAATGCTTTTGAGAGCATTACATTTTTCTTTCTTTAAAAAAATGATTGAAAACTGATCAAAAAACCTGATGGTGATAAAGGAGAAATTTGAGAATATGTAAAAAATAATCTGGAAAGCAACAGATGGTAATATTTCTTGAAAGAAAAAGAAAAAAAAAAAAAAAAAAACAGTTGATGCCAAAGACAATAAACGTGTGGTCCATTTCCTGTAAGGATTACTAGAACTGAGGAAAGTCCATGACCTTAGAAGAGGCTGACATCTTGATGAGTTCTTAAAGGAAGGATAAATTTGATTTGTGAAGAAGAGCCCCACTTGTTCAAGGAACCATTTTAGAACAATGATACCTCTGAGAAACAAGAAAACTTTTGTTTCTCATTCCCAAATTTTACTCTGAAGTGGGAAAACAAATAAACAAAACTGTTTTAAAAGCATCTATTGTGAGGAAACACTTCAAATAAAATTAATAGGTGAACATTTTTGACAGCATTATGATATAGGAAAAAGCTTCTGTAATTTGATGTAAGCATTTTACAGGAGTATCTCAAACCTATCAGAACTTCTGAGAGGCACTAGAAAGGCAAGCAAGCTGGCATTGCCTCACAGCAGTCCGAACTGTCAGAAGACACTTTTTCAAAGACAGACCAGATCCCAGCTAATGTGGCCTCTTGTGCTGCTTCCATCTCTATCTGCTGTGCTGAGAGTTCCCAGGGCAGGTTTTTGGCAGCAATGATTATGAGCTGCCTTGGATGTATGAAGCTGAGCAGATCCAACAGTGCTCTCACTCCTCCCTGTAACTTTCACTCTCTATTTTATGAAGTGCTTCCTTGAGAGCAGTCTGGAACACACTGCATTTTCCCCACATTCGGAGCTGCACAGGTATTTTGCTGGCAGATCACACCTAGACAATTTTAAGAACTTGTTGGTGCCCAGAGGCTTCATAAGTTACATAGTATCAGTGCATTTATGTCTTTAAAAAAAGGAAAAAAAAAAAAGGCAAACCAGTTTGACAGGAATTATGCTATCATTAGAAATAAAATTGCACTGACAATACACAAAGAACTAAACTATTAGTAATGTTAACCCTACTAAAACCTTAAATCTTCATTCCACATCTGTGTAAAACTTTCATTACAATAGGGATTTTGCTTCAAAGGCTTCTAAAACCTACTGTGCAAATACTCAAAATGAATTTGATCCACCCACAAAAAACATCCTGTACAAATGTTAAACAAGGAGGCCCTGCCTTGCAATCAGGCCTGAAGATACTTCTCACTGGCGGCCCACTGATACAAAAAGGTCCCTACACTGGCACCATAGGATCTCACTGCAGAGTTAAAAAAACACTATTGGAAGCACTCAGCGTAAAGAACGATGAATTACAAAAATAAAACAAACTTCACAAACTACAGGAGTAAAAATAATATGAAATGCATTCAGAATGTATTCAGGGTTCTTGAAAATCCATGTCAACCTTTCAAAAGACAGTATTTTAAAGCTGCACTGATAATCATAATACATGTACAAAAAATACCTCGTACTTATATTTCGTGGATTCAAAACTGAGAAACAATATATACATCTGCAAACACCTATGTTTATACTTTTTTGATTATGAACTGATGAAAACATGACCTGCTGTTGAAACTTCTGAAAACTGCTTTCGTTTACATTAAATGTAATAATCTCAGAGTTACCTTGGGGAATTCAGTGGATATGGAAGGATTATCATGTCAGACTTTATTTATTTCATTCCCTCTTTGGGAAAAATGAACACGGTCACTTCAAAACTTCAAAGGAAAAAGTAGCTTCTCAGCTAGGAAAAATTAGTTCTTACGTGTCCAAATATTGTGCTGTGAACCACTATTTGTTGACATGGAGGCCTTACCACGTAAGTTTTTAATGCAGCAAATGAAGCGAATCTCTTGCTTCATGCTGACTTTGCAAATAGTTCTGGAAGGGCAAACACATCTCATTTCTGATTTATCAGATCACCACAACAAGTGCGAGGATTCTGGTATGTGACAGGATACAGTTAGTATGAGAATGTCAACCTGTAATAATGTCACGAGTATTGTATACGACCTTTATAGGGTTTTTTATATACTCAATTTATGGATGTGTCAGGCTGACTAGACTTTCCCAAATTAAATGGAACCAGTGGAATCAGGAAAGCAAGAAAATGACTTTGCAGATGTGACCCAACAAACATCTCCAGTGTGCAGCACGGAGCAGTGCTACACAGAGCACAAGCCCATGCACTGAAAGCACTGGGTGGCTAGTTAGCACTGCCCCTGGGCAAATATATTACTCTGCTGTTTCTGAAGTTTTCTTACTCAGCATCAATCCTGGGAATCTCTACCATTTCCTTTATAAAGCAGCATGACTGCCCAACAAGGATGTTTCCCCACAGACTCTTCTAAGTTATTGCAAAAAAGACGACTCAACCACATGAAGCCAAGATAGTACTTCAATCAGAAATAATATGATTGTTCTTCTGAAGGTTGGAGACAAACCCATATTTTCTGGGGAGCACAGTCTCTGTTCTTAATGTGAAAGCACTTAACAGGAAGACACAATGATTCCTTTTAGATTATTCTCCTTTTCCACCTGCCAAAGGTGTCATGCATAAGCTTACTTCCTGGGCCTTTTTTATTTAGTGGTGTAGATGCAGTCTGAGTGGGTAAAAGGATGAGAGGAACTGTAGGGAATTTTTCTGTGTATAGGAATGGGAAACAGGGGCCTAAAAGAGCTCTGTGAGAGCATCTGAGGTAGTCCTGGCCTCTTCTCACTGTATGAGCTCAGGAGCAAGAAAGTTCTCTTAAGCTCTTTAATCTGTACGACTTCACATCTTCTGAAGAAATCTAACATGGCTTAATTTACATACTTAGTGGATGCTACTGCTTCCAGAGTGAACCAAATGACAGGAAATGATCCAACTTTCTTTAAGGAGGTAACAGCTATTAACCTTAAGGATTTAAAGGTCCAAAGCCTACTCTAAGCAAGTAAGAGCTATGATTTCCACTGACTGTCCCTGTGAGATGTGACCACTCACATCTGAAGTGCAAGGCATTCGAAGACCAAATTAAAAGTCAAATTAACCCCAGAATTGTTAAAAGAAAGCTAAAATATTAAGTTTTTCTGATCTAGACACAGATCAGATTTTATATGCATATAGGCACACAAAATAAGACACGCACAAAGATATATGAATACATTATATATTAAAAATCTTAGGAGTTTAGATACTGCTCTAATGTTGAATGACATCTATCTGGAACTTGTTCACTGACCTCACTAGACCAAGGAATCACATCATACTGTTGACTTCTAAAGACCCATTTCTTCCAAATATTTGTATTCAGCCAAATGCTTAATACCATTACATTCTAGAAAGACGCATTTGAGGTTTTTGAATAAACTTCACATTTCAGCTAGAAATGCTGTCCAAAACGGACGCTTAAAGCAATGGAAAGAATTTAAGCTTCAGATGTGCCAGTCTATATTATTTTCTTTCATCTTATTAACATAATCAACAAAGTCCAGTTGCAATTGCATTTTGCCATCTCTGTATATTCGTTAAGTGTATTTATTTAGTTGTAGCTCTTTGCAGCTGTTCAAAAACAAGTACAAACTTTGCATTCGGCTGATCAAGGCATCAGTACTCATGAAGGTTTAAGGACAAATTTTAATCACAGAGTAAAATTTTTCTACAGCATTACATATCTCGAAAGCAATACATAACTTGAGGTCATGACAGCTATATCCATCCTCAGGAGCTGAACTGTAAAATGTTAAGTCCTATATGAAACTGGAGGAAATGGATTATTAATAGCTATTTTTCCTCTGTGTTTCACAATTACCTAGGATACGTGCTAAAAATGCTAACCTGTCATAGAGTAGCTGGCTACGAATGTGTTTTGACTATTTCCTTTGCAATGCCTTAGCTCTCCATGATTTCTTTTACATTCTTTTCCTTTTGCTAAATTGAAAATTTTATAGATACGGAAGAGCAAGGACAGCAAAATACACTAAAAGTCTGTATCCCTGACATTTTTTTATTGCTGATAGATTTTATAATACAATTCAGCATAATCATAAAAGTGGATGCACTCATTACTTTTTTAGGGATGTACTCTAATAAATTCTGAAATGCAATTATTTCTTTTCTGAAAAATTGTTTTCAAATATGGTATTATAGAATTCCTTGGTTTATTTCCTGTTGTTTATTTCAAATAAATCTCCTTCATTTTCAAGGTGAAAATTTTCTTACATGGCATAATACTTTGCAATTTATTATGTCATTTTGCTGATGCAAATTTGCCAGTGACAAACTTAGCCACAGAAGCCATTCTCTACTCTGACCTAACACTCAATGAAGCCCTTAAAAGTAACACCTGGAGTTCAGTGGATTTTGTGTCACCTATATTGACTGGATAGACACCTTGCAAAGCCATGTATGCAGGGGCAGGAGGACAAGGGTGAAAAATACACAGAGATTACATTAATTCACTCAAAATCTCTGGAAATTTTAAGTATGGGGATCTATCAAAAGATCCAGAATAGGATAGGTTTTAGATAGTTACTTAAAATTGAATCCAGAATTCCATGTACACAGGAATCTAGTGTTCTTCAAGGAGATTTTGCCAACCAGCAGTTATGGTATGGAAAGAAAACCCAATCATGATGACTTACCAATTTCTCTCCAAACATTTGCACTGCCATTTTTTTTTTTCCCTCTATTCTAGTTTTGCAGAGAGGGAGACAACCAAAGGACTTTCCCTGCAGACCTGTGCATTTGGTTTGCACGGCCAAGCTTTGGTAGGAGGAGGCTACAGGGGTGGCTTCTGTGAGAAGCTGCCAGAAGCTTTCCCCATGTCCAGTTGAGCAAATCCCTGGCAGCTTCAACAGACAAGACACACCACTGGCCAAGGCTGGGCCAATTAGAAATGGTGGTAATGCCTCTGTGATAACAGATTAAGAAGGAAGAAAAGTTATTGCACAGATGTAATTGTGACCCCAGAAGAGAGGAGTGAAAGAACGTGAAAGAAGCAACTCTGCAGACACCAAGGTCAGTGGAGAAGGAGGGGGAGGAGCTGCTCCAGGTGCCAGAGCTGAGATTCCCCTGCAGACTGTGGTGCAGACCATGGTGAAGCAGCTGTGCCCCTGCAGCCCATGGAAATCCACGGAGATGCAGAGATCCCCCTGCAGCCTGTGGAGGAGCCCACACTGGAGCAGGTGGATGCCTGAGAGGAGTCTGTGACCCCATGGAAGACCGGTGGAAAGAGGAGCCCATGCTGGAGGAGTCTGTCCTTGAAGGACTGCACCCCATGAAAGAGTGACCCTCACTGCAGCAGTCTGGGGAGAACTGTTGCCTGTGGGGTGGACTCATGCTGTAGAAGTTCATGGAGAACTGGGAGGGACCCCACGGTGCTGCAGGGGAATGACTCCTCTCCCTGAACAGCAGGAGAAGCCTTGGGTGATGAACTGACCATAACCCCCATTCCCTGTCTCCCTGCACCACCGGGGGTGGAGGGAGAGCTGGGAACAAGGGATACGTGGCAGGAAGGTGGAGGGTTCTAAGGTTTTATTTTACTTCTCATTATCCTGCTCTGATTTTGTTAGCAATAAATTCAATTCATATCTCTAATTTGAGCCTGTTTAGCCCATGATAATACTTGGTGAGTGATCTCTCACAGTCCTTATCTCATGAACCCTTTGTTGTATTTTCTCTCCCACATCCAGCTGTGGAGGGGAGTGACAGAGAGGCTTTGTTGGTGAATGCCTGGAATACAGCCAGCATCAACCCACTACAACCTGCTCCTCTTTTCC